>JAEKOY010000426.1:0-25000 GCA_021234595.1 Delia radicum
ACTGGCCCATAATCCACACCAAACAGTGATTTTTTCGGGATGCATTGGCAGTTCTTGCAATGCTTCTGGCTGCTCTTCACACCAAATATGCTCTTCACTTCAAATCAAGTATCCATTTAACCAGAAATGAGCTTCGTCGCTGATCACAATTTTCCCATGAAAAAGTGGATCTTCATTCAACTTTGCAAGCGCCCATTCACCAAAAGTTAGAAGTTGTGGTAGGTCGTGTTGCTTCAAATCTTGCACCAGCTATATTTTAAAATGTTTTACACCCAAAATTTTCCACGTAGTGTAGTAACAGAGGCCCAATTGCTGCGAACGGCGCCGAATCGATAATTCACGGTCAAGAAAACAACACTGGCAGATACAGATGCAATATTTTACGATACGATACGTATGCGTGTAGGTGGTTTAATGTCCAATAATGTAAATTTAGTGCGAAATTTAGTCATAAGATTTCGAATAGCCGCCTCAGAAGGTCGCCCAAACTGACCATAAATTGGAAGAAGTGCACGATGTACTTTCTTAACCGAGTATGAATTTTGATAATAAAATTCAATACTCTGAAAGCGTTGATCGTTTGTGTTTAACAGTAACATGTTACACGAAAACAGCTGAGCTGCCAATAACAGTGTTGCCAAAATGAAAGTTGCTAAAAAATCACCCTTTACCAATGAATGCATCTTGAAGGGTCTCATTTTTTATACAGTACAAAAAAATTTGCCATAAAATGGCGCCCAACGCATATAGCAAGGGTCTTTGTAGGTGTAAAAGAAAAACCTGGTGTAAATTCAGCAGGAAGTCTGCTCGACTTTAAAATATCCTTTCTCACGATCACTCAAATTGTCATTCCACTTTCTGGGGGACATAATATTAAAGAAACCGTGATCACGGTGATTACGAATTCATATCTTTATGATTAGAGTTGGGATTAATCGTTCATTTTAGTGACTCGGTCAGTATCGTTCAATTCGAGTCAGTGAACTAGTTCGTTCAAATCGTTCAATCGTTCTTTTTCCTTTGACTTGTGACTGATCTGCGTGTTGTGAACTGTGACGTTCGTTTGATTATTACGCACTATTCATGTTTTACGAGTTTTTTTCAAACAAAAAGTGTTACAAAAAGTGTTATAAAATTGCAACTTTTCTAACAAAAATTTATGTATTTTGTGTAAAAAAACATTTTATTTGTATGACTATAATTGCTTTTCCTAATTTGAAACAATATTACTAATATTTCATAAAAAAATAATTGCTCTTACAAGCAGTTTTAATAGAATAGTGAATAAAAAGAACGAAATGAACGATTCAACGACAAGATCGAATATTGGTGAACGAGTCATATCGTTCAATTGAGTGAGTCGTTCAATTGAACTAGTTAGTTCATGAACGACACAACTCTATTTATGATCTTCTTTAGGTGCAACTGAAGAAAATAAAAATCAGAACGTAGATTTAGTAGGACGAAAGGACTCAGTTAGAGTGTTCTGTCGTGTTCTGTCGGAAAATATTCTTACAGCTGTGGTCCATGTAAATTGTGCGACGCTAAAAAACTAGCATCAGTTTTTTTTAGCGTCGATGTACGACTGGTGGTTTTTCAGCGTCCGTGTTAGAGCTTCTTTGGTAATTGTATTATCCGATGTAAGCGTGTGACCAATCCATCTGCATTTCCGTATTATAATGTCATGGTGAACTGGTGTCTGGTTTGTCAAGCGAATGAGTTTATAGTTAGGTACAAATCGAAGTAGACATCGTTTAGTAAATGTTTGGAGTTTCTTAGTAGCTCTTTCTAGACGCCATGTTTCGCATCCATCCATGTCATCAATCCAATCGAATTTGAGTCTTATCATATCCTGGTGAAATGGTATCTAGTGTGCTGCCCATGTAGCCGAAAGATTGAACGTCCTCTATAACGACATCATTTAAGTGGAGTGCGCTGGTGTTGTACGTATTTATTATCATACTCTTTGTTTTATTTGCGTCGATGCGAAGTCCAACCTAAAATGCTTTTCAATGAGGGGTTTGTAGTTCGGCTTGTATATGTTCAAAACTATGGGCAAGTAGGCATAAATCGTCATTAAACTTTTAGATCATTTGGTTTTGTGAATGGAGTCCACTGCAAACCGTAAGGCGCTACTGCATTTGTCGCCACCATTACTTCATGCAGTACAACGAGAAACAGGAAAGGGGATAGGAGTAACTCTTAACGGACTCCAAGGTAGATTTGCAAGGAAGTTTAACATTTAAGCAAGACTATTGCAATTCATATTCTTTATTATGTTCGTTATGGTGTTTGTGACAACCTTACGTTCAAGACGTCTCCATATGTGACGATTTATTTTAGTGTAGAATGCTCTTCCGAAGTCGACAAATAATAGATATGTAGTTGAGTTGTTCTCATTTGCCGGCTCGATAATAATTCTGAGCGTGGATGCATGTTGAACGCATGATCTGCCTTCACGAAATCCAGATTCTTCTTGTTTCAGCGGATATAGTGGGTCCAGGGTTATCGTTGCCAGTATCTTCTGGATGGTGTTTAGCAATGATAATCCACGGCAATTTTTCAATTCTTGTAGTTCGCCCTTTTTTTGTACAGTGATAATTAAGCCTGCATTCCAACGCTTTAAGGTTAATTGGCTATTCCATGTATTAGTTAATAATGGTGCAAGTGTGTTTGCAGACCAGGACGAGTTCACTTTAACTATTTCTGGAGGAATATTTTAGGTTCCAACTGTTTGGCCATTTTTAAAGTGTTGTTCCTGTTTAGTTGTTGTTCGGTGCTGGTCAAAAGGCTGTGTTGCCTATCAGAAAGTGGTGTTGATTTATAGGTAATTTTTGAAATACATTCTGGCGTGTTGATTTTTCTGCTTGTTTTCAGTTAGTTGATATGAACTTTCTTTTATCGGTTCTGCCTGACCGTTTAACTTCACGATACTATTCAAAGCCGAGCATTCTCAGCGGAGGTCCTGTAGACGTTCTGTGTTGGGATGGCAGTTGCATAAGATGCTCTAAGTTTCTTTGCGCTTAGTGATTTTATCCCATGTTCTATTTGAAATCCACTCCTTCTTTTTTGTAGATGTCAGAACAATGACCTCTGTTGCTGAATTACACTATACAACAAAATCAAATTTTTTCCAAAATTACAAGGTCCGACCGACAAATTTTGATAGAAGGGGCAAAAAAAAAAGACACGTGTATCGGCGTTTTGAAAGTTTACATCTGGGTTTCATTTTAGGGGGAGGTAAAGTTTCCCCTAAATGCACTTTTTGTATTGTCAATCGGCATAAAAAATCGTGTAAAGCTTACGTTTAAAGTATATAGTGTGTTTAGCAAACTTATGTAAAATATTACGGAAAACATTTTTGTAGAATATGTTAACCCTCTAACTCCTCAAGGTAAGGGTCTTTTTTGTCCTTCTTTTAAAAACAGCAAAAAACACCATTAAAACGGGGATTTAAGGGGTTAAAATGTTCCGCAAAAATATTCGCCGTGAAATTTTACTGTAAGTTCCTGAATACACCAAAACGGAAAATTCAACCAGAAAGTCAGAAATAAGACACAACAAGAATTATTAAGAATTTTATTTTAAAGTACCCCAACAATTTAGCATGAAAATAAAAATAGTGCAAATTTCACTAAAAATCAGTAATATCTTTATTATTTTACCTTCGATAGCAAGTTTGGATAGGAAGTATTCATGAATTACATTTTTTTTAGCTCTAGACAATACCACTTCATTACACTGTACACCGACCTATAAATTCATAGATATATAAGTATATAGATTGCCAGCTGTTCTTTGGCAGATTAGATCCGTTACATTACAACAAAAACAAAAAAACAAAAATCAAATCAAATCAAAAATCAAGTGCTATATTTCTTATTCTACTGAAAACGTGTCAATTTGCGGTGCATATATTGTGGACATAATTTGTTTTGTAATTAGAGTGTTTTACTTAAAAAATAACAAAAGATTAAAGTAAGCAATTAAACTTAGCGCGTAAGATTTGTTTTGGCGAAAATGTTCAATTGTTTGGAAAAACTTGATTTGTTTTGCTATATCTGCGGTAAACATACTATATCGGAATATAAAGTTACGTTTTTCAATAGTAAAGTTGAAGACATCTATAAAAGGTATTTTGAGCTAGAAGTTTTTTCGGATGAACTGTGGACGCCGAAGCATTGCTGTCGCATTTGTTATAACATTAGGAACATTAGGAGAGCACAATATCGTTCATCAACTGAAAAAACTATCTTACCCCCATTGCATATCAAACTTGATGTGGTAAAAAACTTTGTTAAATGTCTGGATACAAATGGATCAGCATTGAATTTTCTGAAAACAATGTTTCCAAAATTAAGCGAAGCTAACATTAAAGAAGGTATGTATGTGTTCTTCTAGTCGTTGTTCTTGTTAAAAGCCTTAAAATTGGTATCATACAAACAGGTGTTTTTGTCGGTCAAGAAAAAAAGCTAATGCAAAACGCTGACTTCGACGAAATGCTCTAATCAATTGAGCTTAATGCGTGGAAAAGCATTAAGGAAGTAATATACAATGTCTTATGCAAAAATCGGTCTCCTATTGCTCGAATATACGTAGACACCATGCTTAGAGCTTTTGAAAAACTAGGCGTTCATTTTTTAAATTCCCATATGGATTACTTTGAGAACCAGACATGCGCACCCATTGAAGAACGCTATAAAGGCAAAAGCATTCATTTGCTTATCGCTGCAAAATGCTGGACAATGTATGATAATGAAGTGGATTTGCATATAGCTAAAAAAAAAATGTAATTAATGAATACTTCCTATCCAAATTTGCTATAGGAGGTAAAATAATGGTGAAATTTGAACTATTTTTTTTTTTTCATGCTGAATTTTTGGGGTACTTTAAAATAAAATTCTTAATAAATGCGAAATTAACAATAAGCTCTCTTTTGTTGTGTCTTATTGCTGACTTTCTGGTTGAATTTTCCGTTTTGGTGTATTCAGGGACTTATAGTAAAATTTCACGGCGAATATTTTTGCGGAACATTTTAACCCCTTAAATCCCCGTTTTAATGGTGTTTTTTGCTGTTTTTTAAAAGAAGGACAAAAAAGACCCTTACCTTATGGAGTTAGAGGGTTAATATATTCCACAAAAATGTTCTCCGTAATATTTTACATAAGTTTGCTAAACACAGTATATACTTTAAACGTAAGCAGTACTCGATTTTCTATGCCGATTGACAATACAAAATGTGCATTTAGGGGAAACTTTACCTCCCCCTAAAATGAAACCCAGATGTAAACTTTCAAAACGCCGATACACGTGTCTTTTTTTTTTGCCTCTTCTATCAAAATTTGTCGGTCGGACCTTGTAATTTTTTTTTGTGTTGTACAGTGTTATTAGAGCTATCTGGTGAGGCGAAGATGGTCGCTGAGTATATCTGTATCGTGTTTATTCCGTACATGACACTGTAACCATTTCCTCTCTATAAGGATGTGATCGATCTGTACTCGATACCAAGATCTCGGTGATACATATGTAAGTTTATGGATGCTTTTAAGGGGAAATTTGGTTCCTCAAAAAAACATTACACGTGTTGAATTTGAGTTACCAGTGACTGTTGCATTAAAATCTCTAAAAATTATTTTGATATCGCCAAAAAAAATCCTTGTCTTCTGAGCCTGTGGTGTTAGTTATTTCGTTGTCAAAAGTTTCCAGTCCATTCTCATTTTTATTTCTTATTGAGGTTGCTAGGATCAGTAGGTGTTTTTTGAGCGGATAGATGATTGGTCCAACGAGCCTTATACCAATCGCTAGGGCTGGCAGCATCCATGAGCGAATTGTGGACTCCGTTGATTTGGATTTTGTTTTAAAATATTAAACAAATAAAGTTTTTTGTGGCTTTTAATAAAACCACTATGCTAACCGTTATCCTATCAAAGTAGTACGGTTATTTTTAGGTCGGCGACTAGCTTGGAATTATGAATTTTGCATAATCTAGTTTACATAACATATTCTAAGCAATTGTCGACGATTTTTAAATTAATTTTAAAAAACTTTGCTGGGTAGTAATCAACTTTACTACTTGAAACCATATTCATAATGACTTTTATCTACCAACTCTTGACATTTATAAAGCACTCTTTTACATTTTATATAAAAATTAAAATAAATATAAATTCTGAATAGAAATTTTCTTTAGTCCTGCTTCGACGTTGAAATGGAAACCAATTTTGAAGAGAATATTATCGAAAAATCCTATTTACTACATGGTACATTGTACTTTAAATGGATATTTTCCATATTTGGTATAACTTTTCCGACTTGTTTAACTCATAGTAAAAATAAATTTTTGAAATTAATTTGGATTATCTATGGAATACATTCTATAATTCTATTAATTCTAGTGATTGTAATGGTTATTAGCAACAATAACATTATTGATAAAGTAATCGATGATAAGGAATTGGATACTTTAACAAGTACCTTAAGTACAACCCATAATATGGCCGTGGCATTTATACAATTCATAATGCAATCTGTAGCCTTCTTAAAGAGAAAATCTTTAAATATGATTGTAAAAAGAATAGCACAATTGGAACAGGATATCTTATTGTATTATAGAGAATATCAGACGATACATGATGATAATGACGATGATGACGATATGAAATATAATTTCTTACAAAGATGGCAATCATTTTCCAAATATATTCTTATACGTTTTGGAGGATTTTTAATAATATTCAGTGTGTTATTCTGTTATATAAACAATTTTTTGGTAGCCGATATTGCAAGTTTAATGGATACAATTTTAACACTCTTCTTTATTTTACTTATACAATTAAAATGCCTAGAATATTGTATTGTTATAAAAATAGTTAATGAATTTATTATGGCTTTGCAACAGTCTTTATCACAATTAAAGTACGAAATAATTAAAAGTGAAAGAATGAATTTACCAAAAGTTGATGGTGATGGTATATTTCATGGTAAATTAATGGCAAATCAATTTCTTTTAAATCGAATTTGGTATTTGGTTACAAATATCGAAGAATATTTTTCAATACCTATGCTGGTGATATTTCTCTATAATGGCATTGCTATTATGCATACCTTAAATTGGTCATATGTCACATCATTTGATTATAATGGAAGATACGATCGTGGTGGAAATTGTAAGTTATTTTTATTATGTATAATATTTGCAATATTTTGACGCTTTCTAACGATGTATAATTCAAATTAAACAATTGAATTATACATCGTTAAGGACTTAATGTTGTAAATACAATTTGCCGAAATATATGCTGTAATTATTTTATAAAAAAACTGAAGCATACTCTAAGGATGCAATTATTGTATTATGATATTAATAACAATTTCCTGCAGACAATATTATAAAATTTCTAAATTGTTTTATATAGCCATGGGAAAATTTATATATATTTGAATATATGTGGGCATACGTGAGCATATATTATTATATCTATTCATGCATACATGATCATATATAGTTCATATATGAGCATATATGATCATATATTGCCATATACGATTATATATGCTTATATGTGAATAAATATGATCTTATACCCATACATATTTCGGATCCAAAAATATATGGTCATATATAAATCATACATTGAAGTAAATATAAATCATATGACCATACATTAAAGTATATACATATGTTCATTTATGTCCATGTATGATCATATACCCATATATATTTCGGATCCAAAGATATATGGTCATATATAAATTATACATTGAAGTAAATATAAATCATATGACCACACTTTAAAGTATATACATATGTTCATTTATGTCCATGTATGAACACATACAGCTCCATGTATGATCATATATGTTCATATTAATTTCGTTTTTCATGTGGTTATTACAGTTTTTTCTATTATTCCAGTTCGTTTTTATTACATTATAATGATTTTTATTAATATGCTAATACCTTGCTGGCTAAGTCAATCATGTCTGGACAAGGTTTGTTATAAATCATTTATTTTTTTTTTTAAGTTCTAATCTAAATTATTCGAATACTTTCAGTACAATCGTTTCGGTTCCATATTACATAACATCAAAACTATTACTACAATTGATGTTGCATTAAATCTACGCATACGCGAATATTCTTTGCAATTAATGCATCAAAAATTATTATTTACTTGCTCTGGATATTTCGATATAAATTTTAAATCTTTTGGTTTGGTAAATTTTTTATGTTACTAAATATTACATGTTTTGAGTATTTAAAATTTTTTATCTTTTAGATAATATTGTCAATAACAACCTATGTGATTATTTTAATACAGTTTAAATTACAAAAGGAAACGGAAAAATTGAAAATAAGATTGTAAAAAATTAAAAAAATAAAATTAATATTTAATAAATGTAATTATCAGAACTAGTCTCATTCTGCACGCAAAGAGAAAATATGGTTGGGGTTACCACATTAGAAGAGCATCTTATGTGTTATCCGATAAAAACCGATCGATTTTGATTTCGTTCGATTTGTATCAAAATAAAAAAAAAAAAATATTCGGATTTGAAATTTTAAAAACGATTGATTTGAAAAAATATCGATCCATTGGCATAATATTTTTGGGTTTATAATTGCGACAACCATACTTTCACCTCTTTTTATTATAATATGGTCATTAACACATTAATGGCACGTCATAGATCCGCTTAAAGATATTTACATTAGGGTGGGGAGATTTGAACATCTTAATGGGCGCTTCGCGTTTCTGATTCTTGGGTTTGTACTGAGCAAAAAAGTCCGGTCTAGTGGACTTTTTGCTCAGTACGTCTACGGTGAAAATCGAGCTTCCAGGTTTTGACTTTTTAGCCGTATTTTGTGAAAGTAACAATGTGTGGGATGGACATATCTCAGGAAGTAGGAGGAGCTTATCCAAGATTATGGTATCAATCTCTTCTTTGGAAGATTTTCTAGCAGATTAATGCATCAATTATATTTGTGGGTGGGGTTTAAGGGGTTAATTTTTAATTTCAAAATAGGGCTTTTTTGCCGTAAAGTCAAAATCTGGAAGCTCGATTTTCACCGTAGACGTATGGTCTAGTGGACTTTTTTGCTCAGTACAATCCGAAGAATCAGAAACGCGAAGCGCCCATTAAGATTTTTTTTCCATACTAATCGCTCCACCCTAATATACATACAACCATGCTTCATAAAGACAATTTTTTTATTTTTTTTGCCTTAAAGCGCCCTCTAGTGGAAATATTGGCAACCAAAGTTGAGACTTTGACAGCATATAAATCCGAGACGGTTGAAGATATTTTAAAAATTGTAATTTTCTACAAATCTTTATTCAAAAATATAGGAAAAGTTATTTTTTTAAGTTACCCAGTTAAAAATCGACATATGTGGTTCCATACATGAACACACATGCTTCATACATGTCCACATGCATACACACAAGATACATACATATTCATATGAGAAATCATATACGTTAATGTGTGTGCATTAACGAAAATTGAGGTAATATTAACATGTATGGATCCTACATGTCCATACATTTAAATACATGGTCATATGTGCACATTAGGGTGGGGCGGTTAGTATGGAATGAAAAAAATCTTAATGGGGGCTTCGCGTTTCTGATTCTTGGGATTGTACTGAGCAAAAAAGTCCATTAGACCATACGTCTACGGTGAAAATCGATTCGATTTCGCTAATAATTTATACACACCTTCTGGCGACTTTTTAAAAGATAACTTAGTTCAAAAAAAAGTTCACTTTTAAACATAAAAAAGTTATAAGTGATAATCTGTGTTAGGATTTATTCGATCTCACTCCTTATATCCATAAACAAAAAGTCGGTAGTGAAAGGGTTAAATGAATATACGTGTAAAATTTCGAGATTATAGCTTTGCTCGCTTAGGAGATACACCAAACGCCCCTGTTTCGGAGATAAAGGCTGAAAAAATAGGAGTTTTTTTAACAGAAATCGCTATTATATTGCCCTGATGGGCAGGTTGTGCATATAATGATTTTTTCTCAATGGCCAATATCCTAATGAACATATTTAAACAAAAGTATAAAGTTTTGTTTCATTATCACATGTTTGATATTTTTTTAAAAATGTGTACACTGTAGTGTACAAGGGTAGTAAAAGGGTTGAAGCTCAACAATCTTAAGAAAAAGCTTTTTTAATGCTCAAAATCGGAAGAAAAAACAACAGAAATTTGTAAAAAAACGCATAAATATGTAAAAAATCTAATTTGTCTTCTTTTAATGTGTAAAGCAAATAAATAAGTCAATTGACTTCAAAGGACCTATACCGTGACATGTCAACTATATTTTGTTTTTGTGGTGTTAAAATTTTTTTTTTTTTTTTATTGTAGTGTTTGTTTTGTTTTTGCCTGCATGCAAAACTATAACTGTGCTGTTAGCCAGCCAAAATGCACAACACTCAACATTTGCTTGTGCTTTTTGTTTTTAATTGATTTGAAAGTCAAATTTTACACATACCACCTAACACGTCACAATTTATCTAAAATGTGTCAGTTCACTCTCTGCTATGGCAACGCCATGTTAAAATAACCGGCACCTTTCAGTAAAATGATCCGACTAAGTATCATTCTCTGCCACGTTAGGATATGTAATTCCTTTCACCTGGAATCGGTCCATTTGCCTGTAGGGTACCTTTTTACCGATAAGCCCCGTATTGTGAAAAAATAGCTGTTTTATCTCAAACTTCCATCTCTTAATTGATTGTGGTTAAATATTTCCCCAAGCACTCATAAATTCTAATGCTACAAATTATAAAACCACAATAAATATAAATTTGCAAATTCATGGGTATATAAAAACCACTTGATATAAACATCTTACCAAAATATATTTCACTAAATAATATATAAAATTTAGGGTTACCATATTGTAGAAAATTATATAAAATTTGGATAAAACAATGAAAAAGGTTAATATAGTTAACAATTGCTATATACTTGAAAACTTTCAACACTTTTTTTGGTTCTTTTTAGATTAGTTTTACTTTAACTTATTTGTTGAAAATTAATTAGCTTAACATATATTTCAACTTTTCAACCCCTTTAATTGAAAATCAAAAGTGAAAATGTGATTCCAACAAACAATTTTAACAACAAACCTAGAAACCTAGGTAATAAAATGGTTAAATACATAAAAGTATATATTATCACATGAATGTGAGAGATTCTATAAGTATGTTGATGAAGTAACTTCTTCTTCGTTTTTTGTGAAAAAGATAAATATTTTTTATTAGCTTGGCACTTAATTGGCATAACAAATGACTCCAAATGGTTAGGTTAACTGTGTCATAAAGTCATAAATAAATCATAGGGACTCATAACAAAAATGGCGCCCAATCTTAAGGTTTCGCAAATATTTTTTGTAGAAAATTTGGCTAAATCTTAATAAATACCACCTTAATGCAAATATTTATACAAACCATATCTAAATAGGGGTTGACTACTAAACGAACATGTCCCACCCCCCTATTAACAGTGGTGGTTACGGTTACGAAAAGCTTTTCCCTCCGTTAAATATTTTATCTATAAAATGTTGCATATTCTTCACATCATGTCAATGGGGTATGAACCACGTTTTTTTTTTGGCTGGCTTTAAAGTGCTGTTAGTTTCTAAAAGTGCATTAACCTAGGAGTATGAATGAATTTGTTAATGTTTGTCTTTTTTTTTTTGCTTTCTTTCCTAAAACACAGTGGGGTTGTTTTGTAAAGATTTGTTTTTCCAGTGTGTTGTTTAGCCCGAGGCATCATTATCATCATCATGTAATATAGGGGAGAAAATTTTTGATGGGCTGTTAATGTTACTGACTGACATTATTATGAAATGTATGTTTGTAAACAACTGCAAAAAAAAAGGAAAAATATCTTCTTGTAATGTGAAACATTTTCAGAGAAAAAGGAAAAAGAAAATAATAATAACAAATACCCATTCCATAATCACATTTTGTACAGATTTATATAAAACATATAAATTTCAATGGACTGTAAATGATGATGACTCATAATATAATATGAAAAAAGGTTATGTTCCACTGAGAATACAGTAGTTTCCATAACCCATTTCAATAACGAAATCCACCGATTCAATAACTTTAATTGCTGAAATTCCGCCAACAACGAAAATTGCTAATTCAATTACAAATTGATAGCTCTTTAATTGAATTATTTATTAAATTAAATAATAACTCATTTGATTTAAAATTTATCAATATTGTACAGCTTCTCAAAAAGCAAAAAACAATTGAGTAAAGTGTTGTTGCCATACCAAATGTTTTTTAAAGTTTTAATTTTATAACATTGAATTTAAACTGACATGTAATTCTCAATTAGTTAGCAGATTTATTTATACTTATGTGAACAAATTCAAACAAAAATTAGTTTTTTCTTTCTATTGAAACGCAGGGAGTATGGAATTTTTTTTTTGCAGAAATTAGCCCTTTTGTAAAAACCAAAGTATTTTTTTTTTGTAATTTTTAATTTATTTTTTAGCATGTTTCTGTTTAAAAAAATGGTGGGTCACGTCACTCTCTTTAATTGCTTAAATTTAAGGACCATGCAGTTCAATTGTTTACTTATTTTTACTAAATATAGAGCATCTTACATTATTCACAAAAATATAATGAAGTTAAAAAAAATATGTTTTTCCTTGTTTTTTACCTCATTGAACCATACGACTGTAACGCAGGTGACTATGGAAATGCCCATATATGATCGATCATTCATGTTCTTATACGATTCCATTTTCTCCTGTCCTTTTGGAAATCGAAACATGATCAAACATTGGCTTGAATGTGATCATACATGGGCAGACGTGGTCAGATAAGTCCATACATAGTTCTGTTCTCATATATGGCCATATAACATCGAATCCGAAATTTGAGGTTATATGACCGTATATGGTATAGACGATTGTCTCTTGGCTGGGCGCCAGTTTTTCTTACATTCAAACTAGTTATTGAGTTCAGAGTGTCAAGAGTAGTCAATTTTACTCAGATTTTAAATTGTAGTCTGCAAAATATCCTTGAAAGGGAAACGAGACGATCAGAGGTTAAATTAAATACCTGCACATAATTAAAACCCATACTCTACACAGAAAAAAAATAAGTTAGTTGAAAAGTTAGTAAAACGTTTTGTGAATCAGGCATACTATTTTTCAGCAAATTTTCGCTAAAATTATGTTTTCAGCTCAAACTTTAGTTATACTTATTCAGCTTAACTGTTTTGAACTAACTGTTTTGAACTAATGTTTTACTAATATTTTACTAATGTTTTACTAATTTATTTTGCTAAAAAAAATGGTGCTGATTAACACACTCATAGTGTGGACGACAACCAGATTAAAAGATATATGCAAATTGAACTAGATGTCGGGGAATGTCAAGATGTAGTAGTGACGAGGAAAATTAAACTAAAACGTACAACTCCAGTGGGACAACCATGGAAGATTTTTGTATCTGTTTTTCAAACATACAACAAAATTGTAGATTAAAACAAATTAAATTGTGCATTGGCTACGGCTTGTGAAAGTAATTTGTCTATTAATTAAATAAAAGACAAAATAAAACATTTAAATTTAATAACGATTAAATGTGTATTTGTAAACTAAATGTTTATAGAGATTAATAATCTAGTGTGGTCAAATTGCAAACAGATATATAGCAGGTAGACAGACTAAAGCGAAAGACAAAGACACACATTACAGGTAGATTTTATGTTTCCTTTTTCTTATTGAAAAAAGTGGTTGTATATGTTATATTTTGTTATTTTTCCGTTTTGTTTCTACACTCATAATAATCCATGCTAAAACTACAAAAAAAATGTCAAAACAACAAAATATTTTGTAAAATGATTTTCGTTTATTTCACAAAATTTTTGGTTATTTAGACATTTATTTGTATTTTTACACATGGATTATTATCAGTGTATCTGCGGCATTTGCGTTCATTTAGACATTCATTGACGTAAGTAGTTTAAAGATAACTTTGTTTATGTTATATATAAATATTTATATTTGTTTTGTAAATATTACATTAATTCATGTCGTCAATTTGGGAGTACGAACATTTTTATATTTTGTAACGTATTGTAAATTATTTTTCAAAGAATCACAAAAACATGTTATATGATTTTCAGCAAATAAATTAACTAAAGTATAATTTTTCTACAAATTTTTTGAGTTTTTTTCAGTGTACTAATATTTAGCAATTTAATTTCTTTCTAATCCACTAAGTGTTAGCAAAACTTTTGCTGAATCTACTAATTTTGTCGCTAAACATCAGCTCGCTGATTTTCAGCAAACGATTTTGCGGACATTAGCAATTTTTTTGAAAGCACCCTCCTGATTAAAATTTTGCTGACTTTACAAACTTTTTTTGCTGACTTTACTAACTTTTTTGCTGACTTTACTAACTTTTTTTGCTGACTTTACTAACTTTTTTTTTGAATGTAGAAATTACTCAATCTACTTAACAAAACTAAAAAAGTCATAGGCTTTAACTGAATCCATAAACAGCATACCCACAAAGCTCCAGACAATTTTGAACTTTCACATCCTTCAGAGATGATGAACACAATCTAACTTAATTTTTAAACCATTATGTCAGAAAAATTCCATTAAATTAATTGTATTCTAAACTTATCACTGAAATATAATAAAATATCATTACATTTTCATTTCATTTCTTGAACCTGAATTAGCGTACTCCAAAATGTTTCTTTTGTATGTTGCAGACGTCCAGACAAATTCAAATAGCCTACAGCATAATGTCTACTGTACTCTGTTGTCTGCCGTCTACTTGTTTTATGTAAAATACCATTTATATATTTGGCAATATTCTGCTTTTGGTCAGATAACAAATTTAAATACATGGTCATTAGGGTAACCCGTAAAAATATATATAAAAAAAAAAAAAATTTAAGGACATGTACACACTGATACTAAAAAAACTACAAAACTTTCGTAAAAAATTAACAAATTTTCGTCTATTTACGAAGGTGTTACGAAAAAATTTTAAAATATCAAAAATTTTCGTTAAATAGACAAAAATTTGTTAATTTTACGAAAGTCTTGCAGTTAGTTTTTACAGCTGTTTCCATTTAATTTAATAATGTTCTGTTTGATTTAAATTTTTTTCCTTATGTATTTAGATTAGACTAGAGTGGCACTATGCACCGCGATCAGAAGTTGGTGTTTTGTGGTGCCAACGAATACACCCTATAGGTTCAGGCTCCCTACGAAGCCAACTATCCTACCAGGGAAACAATTCCAAACGTCCGATGGCGTCACTATTCGACTACCAAAATAACGTACCCTCCTGTCGGAGAGCCTCGGACATTTGCAGAGAACATGCTCTGAGGTCTCGGGTACCAATTCACAAAATCTCCACGTATCCGTAGAGGATCGTCCCATCTTGTACAATTGATACCTAAGGTTACAGTGGCCCGTGGGGTAACCCATCACGGTCCTTAGTTCGCCCTTCCTTGTGTATAGTTTTCTGCCAATAATTTAAGGTTGACGAAGTTGCAGTATTTTCGAAAATAAAGAGTGTTACTTTTTCCGGATCAACTGTCATTATTTAAGTAACGACAGGACCCCTTTGTTGGGACATCCTAATTGTTCTGTCTGTTTGTTCCTTTGATGTATGTCTCATCTTTTATGTTTTCACTCAAAAGAGTCAAATTTATTGCAAATTGTTGTTAAATCGAGGGCGTAACTTTATGTTTACTCTTATTTTTTTTTTTAATGTTTCGCATTATAACACTGACGTTAACAGTATTGTCATGCGGTTTTCTAATTACCATACCAAAGGGATTTAAATATATATTCAAAATTCAGTGTATTCAGGTGTACGAAAAAGAACATAATGACAATAAATAATAATGAATGGATAGCCGAAAAAAGGGTTGCAAAAATATGTACAAATACATTTTGAATTAAATATTTCATTTAAGAGGAAAAAGAAATAAACATAGTTTGAGTTTAAAACTAAAAAAAAACTTTTGTCGAAAGGATTTTTTCTAAAATTTCAAAATCCTTAGTAAAAGTGATACCATATGAATCTATATGACCTTATATGGTCTTAATTATGGTTGTATATGGGTATAACTGATCATATATGTTCATATTTAATTCAATATATGAACATGCAAGCTTTCAAATATAATAAAATGCGTTCGGATCCAATACATGGCCATATATAATCATATATAAGCGTATCTGATAATATTTTTAGGATCCAAACATATATATATGAGAACATATGTGTTCTTATATGTTTATACCTTGAACTGTATATGATCATCTATGCACTGATAATAAACCATGCGTAAAATTACGAAAAAATACCAAAATAACCAAATTTTTTTGTAAAATAAACGAAATTTTTTACATTTTACGAAATTATTTTAGTTTTGACAATAATTTCGTATTTTTATGCAAGAATTATTATGAGTGTACACAGGTATGATCATACCATTTGTGGAATGCGGTGATTTAAAGTGGTAAAGCGGTTTAAAAATGTTTTACGGCCCGGCTAAAAAATTACATATATGAATCCATGTATGTTACATGTACATGCTCATAAACAAACATGCATGTCCATACATGGATCTCCATACATGCTTCCATTTAAATCCATACTTGTGCAATAACGAAATTTGAGATAATATCTATATGTATACAAATGTATGATCACACATGAACATGCATGAACACCTTAATTTACCTCAAATTTCGTTAATGCACATGTATGAAGGCATATGAAAGCATGTATGGAGATTTATGTATCCATGTATGGATATGCATGTACGTTTATGAACATGTACAAACATATATTGAACCATTATGGATCCATATATGAACATTTTTACCTCAGTGACTAAATTTAATTCATTTTAAAAAAGTGGAATAAATATTTCATTCTTTTCAATCTTTTGACCTGCCCATGTTAAAATATTTTTAATATCTGGGATAAACTATTGCGGTTAAATTCTAAATAAAAACAACTGTTTACGAAATTTAATAAAAAATGTGGTTTATTGAAATACAATTTTTTAATATAAAAAAAAACTCTTGGTAAATATACAAATTTTCTAATGAAAGTTATTAATAAATGAAACCTAAGACTTCAACTTAACATAAATTATATAAAAATCAACAATATTATAACTAATCCCCCCAATCACTTCTAATCATATCGGCACCCTTTTCACCAATCATAAATGTAGGAGCATTAGTATGAGCAGTGGGGGGAAATGGTATAATACCACCATCTACGATACGTAATTTACGTATACCATGTACTTTTAATTCAGGACTTACTACAGCTGTAGGATCAGAGGCAGGACCCATACGACAAGTAGCCACTTGATGATGTAAAGTATAGGTCATGGTTCTTATAGAACAACGCCAATAATCATCTGAACCAAATATGAAGGATTCACAACCCGGCAACGGAGTATCCACAATTCGCGTACCAATTCGTTGCATAGCTGGTGCTTCTGCTATACGTATGGCAGCCTTAATGCCATGCAACATGAATTCTATATCCTCTGGATTATCAAAATAATTTGGATCTATCATAGGCCATTTTAAAGGATTTTTATTTCTTAACCATAAGCGTCCCACAGATTTAGGATGAAATGGCATTATTAATACTGTGAAATGGTCTTGTTGACTCAATTGTAAAGGACGATAAACACGATCGTAGATTTCATCTTTTATATTACCACCTAATTTTAAAGCCGTACCATCATCTGATGCCAGACTACCACTAGCAAAGATTAACTCAACATCAGGCCAATCTTGAGGAAGTTTTGATCCTGGTACCTTTAAAAAAGCTAAAGCTTCAACACAAGTTAAAGTAGATAAACGAGTATCAGGCCGACCGGCAAACCAACCCAAAAAATCTGCCAAAGTAACACGGTTAGGAAATAAGGCTTGATTAGTGGTATTGGTAATAAAAGTAGGACCAAAATGTGAAGCATGCTCAAACATTCTTAAACCCACGGGAAGTTTTTGTATTATATCTATACCCAAATGACTTAAATTATCTTCTGGTCCTATACCCGATAACATTAAAATTTGTGGTGAATTAAAGGAACCAGCCGATAATATAACTTCTTTACGAACTTTAAATATATAACGTTGTTTGTTATATACAAATTCAATACCATAGGCTGCTTTAGAGCTAGGATCTATTAAGACTTTGGTAACTCGAGAAAAAGTAAATATTTTTAAATTTTTGCGTTTAAACATTATAGGTTCTATAAAAGCACGATAGGCACTGTTACGACGACCAGAACGGGTAGTAGATTGAACATAAGATACGCCCAATTGTGATTCACCATTATAATCGGTATATGGGTGTCCCGATTGTTGAGCTCCTTTAACAAAGGCGTGCACAATCTCAGTACGATATCTAACATAGTCCACACTTAAGGGACCAGATCTATTATGATATGAAGTGTATTCTAAACCATCTAAATTGGCTGATTCTGATTTTAAAAAATATGGCAATACTTCATTATAAGACCAACCATAATTTCCAGCTTCAGCCCATTTATCATAATCTCTACGATTACCACGATTATATATCATGAAATTAATAGAACTAGTACCACCTAATATTTTACCACGTGGCTGAAAGCATTCATTATTATACATGCCCAAACAAGCTCGTTTTTGTGGCACAGAGGTATAATTCCAATTGGCATGGGTAACTTGCATATAACCCGATAATATGGGTAACAGATTTAAAATATTTTCCGTACCACCGGCTTCTATAAGAGCAACACGCCAATTTGGATTCTCCGATAAACGATTGGCAACAACACATCCAGCTGTACCACCTCCGACTACTATAAAATCATAAATTTCATTATTTTCGGGAGCTGTAATAAAGAAATTTATTTTAATTTTATACATTTATGTGAAAATTTAGGTATAAATGAATAGACAAATTCAAATTCAAACTTCAATAACTTCAGAACTAGACATCGTATTGGAGTGAAACTAAATTTGTTAGATATCTTTCATATATGATTATATATTAGTATATATATACACTTAAATTTCATATATGTGTGATCACGTAAGATCATATCTTGATGAAAATGTATATGATCATATATTGGTATAGCTGATCATATACATATGTCAACATATATTTACATTTATGACCACACGTTGTCTCATATATGACTATATGTGATTAGAATCGAAATTTGAGGATTCTTGTCCTTATATAATTATATATCAATTTCATTATATATTAACAAATATACTCTCAAATTTCAGAGCCGAACATACCCAGCAACATTTTTTAGAACAGATTACCTTTGAACCTGTTCTAGAACAACTTCTTTTACCACCGGTTACATGGAACCGGTTCTAGAACAGGTTCCTGGGTTCCCAGAACCAGTTCTATAACTGGTTCTAAAGCAACCTGTTCTTATTTGGAGGTAAAGAACCTATTGCAAGTAGGACAAACTCCATATAAAAAGAACCAGTTGCAGAACCGAAATTAGAACCTTTTATAATTCAGTATAAGCTGTTCTGCAACCAGTTATTTGGATTTTACTATTTTACTGGGTACTTTAGGTATCTATTAGACTTTGTGATTTTATCATGTATTGAACAATATATGAACATATTTCTCCATATGTGATCATATTCAAGCCCAAATATGACCATTAGGGTGGCCAAACCAAAATATAAAAGACTGTAAAATTTTAGACCTCCGCAAGGCTGCCCCTGTTTAAATAGTGCTCAGTAGTTCTAGGTCCAAATTTCAGCCAAATCGGTCAATATTTAGAGGTCGCTATAAAGGAACGATTTTTCAAGGATTAGGCCAAAATTTAACAGAAATTTAAATATTTTATGGATATAGAAAGCTTTTTGCACAGACTTAGAATAACACTTTTTTAAGTACTTTGACCGTCTAAACACGAATCTGAAGTCAAAACACCGAACTTCAAGCAGCTTCTCAAAAAAAAAAAAATTGGTTAAAATCTTTTGCATACTTTCCATATATTTCTGGATCTACTAAATGGATTTCCAAGTTTGATTCCTCGTTTTATTTATTGAAGTGCATATTATAAATAAACATGCTTTTAGTATGACCAATTTGTTGATCAAATCTGAATCTTTTTCGTAAAATTTCGTATAACTTTTAATCTGGTTGTCGTTAACACTAATGATGTGCTAATCAGCACAATTTTTTTTTTAGCAAAATAAATTAGTAAAACATTAGTAAAATATTAGCAAAACATTAGTTCAAAACAGTTAAGTGCTGACTAAGTATAACTAAAATTTTAGTTTAAAAACCTAATTTTAGTA
Source organism: Delia radicum (assembly GCA_021234595.1). NCBI lineage: Eukaryota > Metazoa > Arthropoda > Insecta > Diptera > Anthomyiidae > Delia > Delia radicum. Next base: position 20,381 of record JAEKOY010000426.1, read on the forward strand.
AAAAAAATAGTATACCTGATTTACAAGATGTTTTACTGACTTTTCTACTAACTAATTTTTTTGAGTTTAGTTAAGATCATATGAAAGAGTATTAACAACATACATGGGGGAAAAGCATTGAGGGAAAAAAATAATGCCTCAACGCTAAAATCCCAAGTATGAATAACAACGACCAAATTACATACATAAATACACTGTAAAACACAGATACTCAGTCATATTTCTGACTGTACATAAACAAATACACTAGTAATTACACGTGCTATGAGAGACGAAATCCAAAAGTTGTTTATTATAGCGTCCTCTTAATATCTTCCGATTGAGCAAATTTTTGGTACACACGTATATTTTGATAAAATTGACCAAAAAAAAAAGCAAGCTGGTGAAGAAAGAATCGGAATATACTTTTATTTTGCCATACAAGCGTGGGCCAGTTTAATGGCCATATACGTTCATATACAATCCCGTTTTCACTTAAGCTATGCAATCAAAACTTTTTTGTTCCATACTTACTTTGCGGTCTTAATATCTGTTCCCCTATGTTGAATAATCCCAATTGTAATGCATTATTAATTATATTTTGCAAACAATTAGCTGCTCCGAAAATGCTGTAGATTATTATTAACAAATTTAAAATGTTTCCTTTATTTTGCATATTTTTGCAATTAGATAAATTTTTCTTGCCCGTTTTAACTACGTTACAATTGAATTTTTGTTTTAACACTTTGCTGTTCTAATTCATAATGTAATGGAATTTTAAATTATCACGAGTTTTTAAAAACTTTTTGGTGTTTTTTTTTTGTGTGATTCAATTAAAAAAAACTGGATTTTGTTTTATTCAGCAAAATAATTAAACCTTTTTTTATTTATCATATAATTTTTTTTTTTGTAGATTTGAAAAATGTATTTATATTAATATTGTTATAATAAAAAATGTTTTAGTACAGTTCCAAGTAAACATTTTTATGCTTTTAGGAGCAAGATAAAGCAAATGCGATGATGTAAGCATTACATTATAATAAGAAGCAGCAAAAGAAAAGAATAATTTTTCGGTTAAAAATAAACAAATACAATTTTGAGCTTACTGTTTCCCTTACAAGGATGCAGGTTGTAATGCAGAAAGTTTCATATCATGTATTATAAACGATCTGTATTAGATTTCACGAGGGTTTTCCGATTGCGTTTGGTGTTTGCGAGTATGTTATAAAATATAACACTGTTTAACAAAATCAAATTTTTTCCAAAATTACAAGGTCTGACATATAAATTTTGATAGAAGAGACAAAAAACAAAACACGTGTATCGGCGTTTTGAAAGTTTACATCTGGGTTTCATTTTAGGGGGAGGTAAAGTTTTCCCCAAATGCAAATTTTGTATTGGCAATCGGCATAGAAAATCGAGTACGTTTAAAGCATATGGTGTGTTAATAAAATTTATGTAAAATGTTACGGAGAACATTTTTTTTAAGAGGTTAAAATGTTCCGCAAAAATATTTGCCGTGAAATTTTACTATAAGTCCCTGAATACACTTAAATCACAAAACAAATTATGTACACAATATATTCACCGAAAATTTACACTTTTTTAGGGGTTGCTGGAGTTAGTACTGTTTAGATATGGTTCATTTTAAATTTGTATGCAGTAAAATTTCAAAAGGTTGATTAAAATAATTTTACAGAATTTCTAAATGTCACTTTGAAACTTTTATACAATTAAACTGTGGTTGAACCTACCGGGAATGAGGATTAAATTACCTTTAAAGTATCTATTTTATTACTGGTTAAAGCGGAACTTACCACAGAACTAATAAAATTTTCTATTGCTGTTCGCCAAGACTGAATTATATTGTATCATATATTGAAAGAATTGGTCTCTTGGCTTGTGAAAAGAGGGCATACCACTTACCGAGCGCTGATAGCTTTTAATATTTACGCAGTATTTTTTTAAAACATTTTTAAGATTTGTTAAAATTGTTGTTTTTTAAATTAAGCTGAAAAACTATTTTTAGACACACCACCTAACACGTCACAAGGTGTCTAAAATGTGACGACATATGATAACGCCATGTTAAAGTAACAAGTCCCTTATATATAAAAATTCCGACCTCGGCCAGATCCCTGCCAAATTGGGAAGAAACATTAAAAAAAGTTTTAATTTAGCTTAACCCTCTAACTAGCAAAGGATGTTTTGTAACGAAATTCATACCATGTGCTCCACTCGAAAAACAAATAATAAGTTCTTCAACAAAACTAACAAAACTGTAAAAAATATTACTTGAGCCAGAGTAAAAACTAAAAATATTTCATATAAATAGAACATTTTTGGTCTTAGTAACGTCATGATGCTTGTTAGGAAAAAACCCTAACCACGTGCTTGATTACTAAGAAGACAAGAATGAAGCGAAATTAATGATTAATAGGTTTTTTGGATAAAGTTCTGCCTATTATGGAGGCTCTAAATTTTCTAAAACTTCGGGTTCTGATGAGATCTTTAGCCAGATCGAAATACTAGTATCAACCTAGCTAATATGTTTGATTTGCTTTATTTTTGTAAATATACGGAGGTTGGAAGCTCGTTATAAATTAAAAATAGAAAATTGTTTATCGTTGCCTAATTTAGGCAATATGGGCCAAAATATTTAAAGGTGCATGTTGGAAACTAAAGCATATAAAAGAAAAATTTTGGACAAACAATATTTCTCTTACCAATATTTCTCTTACCACGCTCGAAAAACAATTTTTTTCTGCTTCTATTTAAAAAGATATCGCGATTTTCGCTTTTGAAAAAAGCGAAATTAGGCGAAACTTCAATTCATATTGTTCAAACTTCAACGCTTTGCTATTAATACTTAATGTCTTCTTTCTGCAAAGTTTCATAAAAATCCGCCTATTAGTTTAGAAGTTAGACGATGTCCTTTAGAGGAATCCTGATAAAATCCTGTGAGTCCTTGGACTAAAGAAAGGACTTATTATTAAAGATAAAGCTTCAATCTTAATTATATTTTATTATAAAGAGTTTTTAGTCAACTTAATTTTGAAAACAAATTTTTTTTTAAAAACTAATTAGTTTTTGAAATTTTACGAAATTTTGATTTTGAAGCTTTTTCGCTTCCAAACCGTTGACCGCCAAAGGAAAAATTTCTTCGCCAAATGTTTAGCAAATTCAGTTTTCAATCGGAATATATTAATTTCTAAGTATAAAACCCTCATTTGACGCGTTTGTGGTAAATTTTGTGAAGACTGCCCTCAGTCAACCTTACCCGTTAGAGGGTTAAAACTATGAAGAAATTTATTACAGAAGTGAAGATAGTTCTTTCAGTGTAGTTACAAATTAAGAGTGTATATTATTTTAAATTTTACGAAATTTTGAAGCTTTCTCGCTTTCAAACCGTGGACGGCACACGAAAAATTTCTTCGCAAAATATTTAGCAAATTTAGTTTTCTATCGGAATATATTAATTTCTAAGCATTTGTGGTAAATTTTATGAAGACTTCCCTGAGGCAGCCTTACCCGTTAGAGGGTTAAGGTTTTTTCTCTAACAACGATTTACACAGCAACCATTAGTTCTTTTTAATAAGACTGTTCCTAGTTCTTAAACTCGTGTTTAGCGGAAACACTTAGTAAAGCTCTTCTATTCTATTACAAAAATTCTTTAGACCTTTACACTCATTTAGGCAAAACACGTGTGTAACATTTAGATGTGAACGCCATATAAAGGTAACTGAACTTTTTAGTTTTAATGGCTAATTTATATTAGATACTTTGCTTTTTTTACACTCGTATATCATTTTTTTTTTACATATTTAATGTTTTTTTTTTTGACGACATAAAAATAATAAAAACTTATGTTTATGAATATTTTTATTTATATCATAAAAGGTCAGTTTTTTTAATTGTAGTTTCTTTAGCCCTTTGACGACCACAGGCAAGTATGCTAGTCCCAACGTTTTTGGCACTTATAATTGTTCACACGCAAAATATTTAATGTATAGAAAAACTAAAATTTAGGAAAAGACCCTAACCACGTGCTTGATTACTAAGAAGACAAGAATGAAGCAAAATTAATGATTAATAGGGTTTTTGTTAATGTTCTGCCTATTATGGAGGCTCTAACTTTTCTAAAACTTCGGGTTCTGATGAGATCTTTAGCCAGATCGAAATACTAGTATCAACCTAGCTAATATGTTTGGTTTTCTTTCTTTTTGTAAATATACGGAGGTTGGAAGCTCGTTAAAAATTAAAAATAACATAAAAATAATCTCGATGTATATAAAAACAAAAAACTAACAAAACTGTAAAAAATATTACTTGAGCCAGAGTAAAAACAAAAATTTTTTTTATATAAATAGAACATTTTTGGTCTTCAAAGTTTAGTAACGTCAAAACGAGCAAAATTAATGATTAATAGGTTTTTTGTTAATGTTCTGCCTATTATGGAGGCTCTAACTTTTCTAAAACTTTGGGTTCTAACAAGATCTTTAGCCAGATCGAAATACTAGTATCAACCTAGCTAATATGTTTGGTTTGCTTAATTTTTGTAAATATACGGAGGTTGGAAGCTTGTTAAAAATTAAAAATAACATAAAAATAATCTCGATGTATATAAAACCAAAAAACTAA
>JAEKOY010000042.1:0-64227 GCA_021234595.1 Delia radicum
TTTGTCATGTAAAGTTATAATGGCATAGCGTAAGGCGGGCCAAAGGTTGTTCACTCGATAGCTCAATATCAAAGCTATTATATCCTAAAAACTCCTTCCAAAAATTACTAATAGTTTTAAAGTTATAGTAATTAGAACAAATTTAATTTTGTGTTCGGATTTTTTTTTATTTTAATTTTTGGACTAAAAATGTTGGAAAATTTTTTGGGAGTAATAGGCAAACAGAATTTTGTAGTAGGTGGATTTCCAATTTTAATTTTCTTTAAAAGGCTATAACTCGAAAACTATTAGTGATTTTCACATGAAGTTTTTTGAACATGATAGATTGGGATTCGAGCTATCGAATGAACAACCTTTGGCCCGCCTCAATCTTACAAGTTCTAAATTTTAAAGGGGTTTTATTAAAGATTTACGAATTAAGCTAGAATGGGATAGCTTGAGGCGGGCCAAAGGTAGTGCATTCGATAGCTCAAATCCCAATCTATCATGTTCAAAAAACTTCATGTGAAAATCACTAATAGTTTTCGAGTTATAGCCTTTGAAAGAAAATTCAAATTAGAAATCCACCTACTACAAAATTCTGTTTGCCTATTACTCCCAAAATTTTTCGAAAATTTTAGTCCACAAATGAAAAAAAAATCCGAAAGTGTTTACAAAATTAAATTTTTTCTAATTTATATAGCTTCAAAACTATAAGTAATTATATAAGCGGTTTTTTGGACACAATAACTTTAATATTGAGCTATCGAATGACCAACCTGGCCGCCCCCTCAAGCACAACAGAATTTTGTAGCATGTGAATTTCTAATGTGAATTTTCATTTAAATGCTATAACTCGGAAACTATTGGTGATTTTTACTTGAAATTTTTTGTACTTGATAGATATGAATTTTAGCTTTCGAGTGTACAACCTTTGGCCCGCCTCAAACTCACCTGATTTAAATTAAAAACGTATTTCTTAACACTTTGTCATGTAAAGTTATAATGGCATAGCGTAAGGCGGGCCAAAGGTTGTTCACTCGATAGCTCAATATCAAAGCTATTATATCCTAAAAACTCCTTCCAAAAATTACTAATAGTTTTAAAGTTATAGTAATTAGAACAAATTTAATTTTGTTGTTCGGATTTTTTTTTTTTTTTAATTTTTGGACTAAAAATGTTGGAAAATTTTTGGGAGTAATAGGCAAACAGAATTTTGTAGTAGGTGGATTTCCAATTTTAATTTTCTTTAAAAGGCTATAACTCGAAAACTATTAGTGATTTTCACATGAAGTTTTTTGAACATGATAGATTGGGATTCGAGCTATCGAATGAACAACCTTTGGCCCGCCTCAATCTTACAAGTTCTAATTTTAAAGGGGTTTTATTAAAGATTTACGAATTAAGCTAGAATGGGATAGCTTGAGGCGGGCCAAAGGTAGTGCATTCGATAGCTCAAATCCCAATCTATCATGTTCAAAAAACTTCATGTGAAAATCACTAATAGTTTTCGAGTTATAGCCTTTGAAAGAAAATTCAAATTAGAAATCCACCTACTACAAAATTCTGTTTGCCTATTACTCCCAAAAATTTTTCGAAAATTTTAGTCCACAAATGAAAAAAAAAATCCGAAAGTGTTTACAAAATTAAATTTTTTCTAATTTATATAGCTTCAAAACTATAAGTAATATATAAGCGGAGCGTTTTTTTGGACACAATAACTTTAATATTGAGCTATCGAATGACCAACCTTTGGCCCGCCTCAAGCACAACAGAATTTTGTAGCATGTGAATTTCTAATGTGAATTTTCATTTAAATGCTATAACTCGGAAACTATTGGTGATTTTACTTGAAATTTTTTGTACTTGATAGATATGAATTTTAGCTTTCGAGTGTACAACCTTTGGCCCGCCTCAAACTCACCTGATTTAAATTAAAACGTATTTCTTAACACTTTGTCATGTAAAGTTATAATGGCATAGCGTAAGGCGGGCCAAAGGTTGTTCACTCGATAGCTCAATATCAAAGCTATTATATCCTAAAAACTCCTTCCAAAAATTACTAATAGTTTTAAAGTTATAGTAATTAGAACAAATTTAATTTTGTTGTTCGGATTTTTTTTTATTTTAATTTTTTGACTAAAAATGTTGGAAAATTTTTTGGGAGTAATAGGCAAACAGAATTTTGTAGTAGGTGGATTTCCAATTTTAATTTTCTTTAAAAGGCTATAACTCGAAAACTATTAGTGATTTTCACATGAAGTTTTTTGAACATGATAGATTGGGATTCGAGCTATCGAATGAACAACCTTTGGCCCGCCTCAATCTTACAAGTTCTAAATTTTAAAGGGGTTTTATTAAAGATTTACGAATTAAGCTAGAATGGGATAGCTTGAGGCGGGCCAAAGGTAGTGCATTCGATAGCTCAAATCCCAATCTATCATGTTCAAAAAACTTCATGTGAAAATCACTAATAGTTTTCGAGTTATAGCCTTTGAAAGAAAATTCAAATTAGAAATCCACCTACTACAAAATTCTGTTTGCCTATTACTCCCCAAAAATTTTTCGAAAATTTTAGTCCACAAATGAAAAAAAAAATCCGAAGTGTTTACAAAATTAAATTTTTTCTAATTTATATAGCTTCAAAACTATAAGTAATATTAGTAAGCGGTTTTTTTGGACACAATAACTTTAATATTGAGCTATCGAATGACCAACCTTTGGCCCGCCTCAAGCACAACAGAATTTTTGTAGCATGTGAATTTTCATTTAAATGCTATAACTCGGAAACTATTGGTGATTTTTACTTGAAATTTTTTGTACTTGATAGATATGAATTTTAGCTTTCGAGTGTACAACCTTTGGCCCGCCTCAAACTCACCTGATTTAAATTAAAACGTATTTCTTAACACTTTGTCATGTAAAGTTATAATGGCATAGCGTAAGGCGGGCCAAAGGTTGTTCACTCGATAGCTCAATATCAAAGCTATTATATCCTAAAAACTCCTTCCAAAAATTACTAATAGTTTTAAAGTTATAGTAATTAGAACAAATTTAATTTTGTTGTTCGGATTTTTTTATTTTAATTTTTTTGACTAAAAATGTTGGAAATTTTTTGGGAGTAATAGGCAAACAGAATTTTGTAGTAGGTGGATTTCTAATTTTAATTTTCTTTAAAAGGCTATAACTCGAAAACTATTAGTGATTTTCACATGAAGTTTTTTGAACATGATAGATTGGGATTCGAGCTATCGAATGAACAACCTTTGGCCCGCCTCAATCTTACAAGTTCTAAATTTTAAAGGGTTTTTATTAAAGATTTACGAATTAAGCTAGAATGGGATAGCTTGAGGCGGGCCAAAGGTAGTGCATTCGATAGCTCAAATCCCAATCTATCATGTTCAAAAAACTTCATGTGAAAATCACTAATAGTTTTCGAGTTATAGCCTTTGAAAGAAAATTCAAATTAGAAATCCACCTACTACAAAATTCTGTTTGCCTATTACTCCCAAAAATTTTTCGAAAATTTTAGTCCACAAATGAAAAAAAAAATCGAAAGTGTTTACAAAATTAAATTTTTCTAATTTATAGCTTCAAAACTATAAGTAATATTAGTAAGCGGTTTTTTGGACACAATAACTTTAATATTGAGCTATCGAATGACCAACCTTTGGCCCGCCTCAAGCACAACAGAATTTTGTAGCATGTGAATTTCTAATGTGAATTTTCATTTAAATGCTATAACTCGGAAACTATTGGTGATTTTTACTTGAAATTTTTGTACTTGATAGATATGAATTTTAGCTTTCGAGTGTACAACCTTTGGCCCGCCTCAAACTCACTTGATTTAAATTAAAAACGTATTTCTTACACTTTGTCATGTAAAGTTATAATGGCATAGCGTAAGGCGGGCCAAAGGTTGTTCACTCGATAGCTCAATATCAAAGCTATTATATCCTAAAAACTCCTTCCAAAAATTACTAATAGTTTTAAAGTTATAGTAATTAGAACAAATTTAATTTTGTTGTTCGGATTTTTTTTTTATTTTAATTTTTTGACTAAAAATGTTGGAAAATTTTTTTGGGAGTAATAGGCAAACAGAATTTTGTAGTAGGTGGATTTCCAATTTTAATTTTCTTTAAAAGGCTATAACTCGAAAACTATTAGTGATTTTCACATGAAGTTTTTTGAACATGATAGATTGGGATTCGAGCTATCGAATGAACAACCTTTGGCCCGCCTCAATCTTACAAGTTCTAAATTTTAAAGGGGTTTTATTAAAGATTTACGAATTAAGCTAGAATGGGATAGCTTGAGGCGGGCCAAAGGTAGTGCATTCGATAGCTCAAATCCCAATCTATCATGTTCAAAAAACTTCATGTGAAAATCACTAATAGTTTTCGAGTTATAGCCTTTGAAAGAAAATTCAAATTAGAAATCCACCTACTACAAAATTCTGTTTGCCTATTACTCCCAAAAAATTTTCGAAAATTTTAGTCCACAAATGAAAAAAAAAATCCGAAAGTGTTTACAAAATTAAATTTTTTCTAATTTATATAGCTTCAAAACTATAAGTAATATTAGTAAGCGGTTTTTTGGACACAATAACTTTAATATTGAGCTATCGAATGACCAACCTTTGGCCCGCCTCAAGCACAACAGAATTTTGTAGCATGTGAATTTCTAATGTGAATTTTCATTTAAATGCTATAACTCGGAAACTATTGGTGATTTTTACTTGAAATTTTTTGTACTTGATAGATATGAATTTTAGCTTTCGAGTGTACAAACCTTTGGCCCGCCTCAAACTCACCTGATTTAATTAAAACGTATTTCTTAACACTTTGTCATGTAAAGTTATAATGGCATAGCGTAAGGCGGGCCAAAGGTTGTTCACTCGATAGCTCAATATCAAAGCTATTATATCCTAAAAACTCCTTCCAAAATTACTAATAGTTTTAAAGTTATAGTAATTAGAACAAATTTAATTTTGCTGTTCGGATTTTTTTTTATTTTAATTTTTGGACTAAAAATGTTGGGAAAATTTTTTGGGAGTAATAGGCAAACAGAATTTTGTAGTAGGTGGATTTCCAATTTTAATTTTCTTTAAAAGGCTATAACTCGAAAACTATTAGTGATTTTCACATGAAGTTTTTTGAACATGATAGATTGGGATTCGAGCTATCGAATGAACAACCTTTGGCCCGCCTCAATCTTACAAGTTCTAAATTTTAAAGGGGGTTTTATTAAAGATTTACGAATTAAGCTAGAATGGGATAGCTTGAGGCGGGCCAAAGGTAGTGCATTCGATAGCTCAAATCCCAATCTATCATGTTCAAAAAACTTCATGTGAAAATCACTAATAGTTTTCGAGTTATAGCCTTTGAAAGAAAATTCAAAATTAGAAATCCACCTACTACAAAATTCTGTTTGCCTATTACTCCCAAAAATTTTTCGAAAATTTTAGTCCACAAATGAAAAAAAAATCCGAAAGTGTTTACAAAATTAAATTTTTTCTAATTTATATAGCTTCAAAACTATAAAGTAATATTAGTAAGCGGTTTTTTGGACACAATAACTTTAATATTGAGCTATCGAATGACCAACCTTTGGGCCCGCCTCAAGCACAACAGAATTTTGTAGCATGTGAATTTCTAATGTGAATTTTCATTTAAATGCTATAACTCGGAAACTATTGGTGATTTTTACTTGAAATTTTTTGTACTTGATAGATATGAATTTTAGCTTTCGAGTGTACAAACCTTGGCCCGCCTCAAACTCACCTGATTTAAATTAACAAACGTATTTCTTAACACTTTGTCATGTAAAGTTATAATGGCATAGCGTAAGGCGGGCCAAAGGTTGTTCACTCGATAGCTCAATATCAAAGCTATTATATCCTAAAAACTCCTTCCAAAAATTACTAATAGTTTTAAAGTTATAGTAATTAGAACAAATTTAAGTTTGTTGTTCGGATTTTTTTATTTTAATTTTTGACTAAAAATGTTGGAAAATTTTTTGGGAGTAATAGGCAAACAGAATTTTGTAGTAGGTGATTTATAATTTTAATTTTCTTTAAAAGGCTATAACTCGAAAACTATTAGTGATTTTACCATGAAGTTTTTTGAACATGATAGATTGGGATTCGAGCTATCGAATGAACAACCTTTGGCCCGCCTCAATCTTACAAGTTCTAAATTTTAAAGGGGTTTTATTAAAGATTTACGAATTAAGCTAGAATGGGATAGCTTGAGGCGGGCCAAAGGTAGTGCATTCGATAGCTCAAATCCCATTCTATCATGTTCAAAAAACTTCATGTGAAAATCACTTATAGTTTTCGAGTTATAGCCTTTGAAAGAAAATTCAAATTAGAAATCCACCTACTACAAAATTCTGTTTGCCTATTACTCCCAAAATTTTTCGAAAATTTTAGTCCACAAATGAAAAAAAAAATTCGAAAGTGTTTTACAAAATTAAATTTTTCTAATTTATATAACTTCAAAACTATAAGTAATATTAATAAGCGGTTTTTTGGACACAATAACTTTAATATTGAGCTATCGAATGACCTACCTTTGGCCCGCCTCAAGCACAACAGAATTTGGTAGCATGTGAATTTCTAATGTGAATTTTCATTTAAATGCTATAACTCGGAAACTATTGGTGATTTTTACTTGAAATTTTTTGTACTTGATAGATATGAATTTTAGCTTTCGAGTGTACAACCTTTGGCCCGCCTCAAAACTCACTTGATTTAAATTAAAAACGTATTTCTTAACACTTGTCATGAAAGTTATAATGGCATAGCGTAAGGCGGGCCAAAGGTTGTTCACTCGATAGCTCAATATCAAAGCTATTATATCCCTAAAAACTCCTTCCAAAAATTACTAATAGTTTTAAAGTTATAGTAATTAGAACCAAATTAATTTTGCTGTTCGGATTTTTTTTTTATTTTAATTTTGGACTAAAAATGTTGGAAATTTTTTGGGAGTAATAGGCAAACAGAATTTTGTAGTAGGTGGATTTCCAATTTTAAGTTTTCTTTAAAAGGCTATAACTCGAAAACTATTAGTGCTTTTCACATGAAGTTTTTTGAACATGATAGATTGGGATTCGAGCTATCGAATGAACAACCTTTGGCCCGCCTCAATCTCACAAGTTCTAAATTTTAAAGGGGTTTTATTAAAGATTTACGAATTAAGCTAGAATGGGATAGCTTGAGGCGGGCCAAAGGTAGTGCATTCGATAGCTCAAATCCCAATCTATCATGTTCAAAAAACTTCATGTGAAAATCACTAATAGTTTTCGAGTTATAGCCTTTGAAAGAAAATTCAAATTAGAAATCCACCTACTACAAAATTCTGTTTGCCTATTACTCCCAAAAATTTTCGAAAATTTTAGTCCACAAATGAAAAAAAAAAATCCGAAAGTGTTTACAAAAATTAAATTTTTCTAATTTATATAGCTTCAAAACTATAAGTAATATTAGTAAGCGGTTTTTGGGACACAATAACTTAATATTGAGCTAATCGAATGACCAACCTTTGGCCCGCCTCAAGCACAACAGAATTTTGTAGCATGTGAATTTCTAATGTGAAGTTTCATTTAAATGCTATAACTCGGAAACTATTGGTGATTTTTACTTGAATTTTTTTGTACTTGATAGATATGAATTTAGCTTTCGAGTGTACAACCTTTGGCCCGCCTCAAACTCACCTGATTTAAATTAAAAACGTATTTCTTAACACTTTGTCATGTAAAGTTATAATGGCATAGCGTAAGGCGGGCCAAAGGTTGTTCACTCGATAGCTCAATATCAAGCTATTATATCCTAAAAAACTCCTTCCAAAAAATTACTAATAGTTTTAAAGTTATAGTAATTAGAACAAATTTAATTTTGTTGTTCGGATTTTTTTTTTATTTTAATTTTTTGACTAAAAATGTTGGAAAATTTTTTGGGAGTAATAGGCAAACAGAATTTGTAGTAGGTGGATTTCCATTTTAATTTTCTTTAAAAGGCTATACTCGAAAACTATTAGTGATTTTCACATGAAGTTTTTTGAACATGATAGATTGGGATTCGAGCTATCGAATGAACAACCTTTGGCCCGCCTCAATCTTACAAGTTCTAAATTTTAAAGGGGTTTTATTAAAGATTTACGAATTAAGCTAGAATGGGATAGCTTGAGGCGGGCCAAAGGTAGTGCATTCGATAGCTCAAATCCCAATCTATCATGTTCAAAAAACTTCATGTGAAAATCACTAATAGTTTCGAGTTATAGCCTTTGAAAGAAAATTCAAATTAGAAATCCACCTACTACAAAATTCTGTTTGCCTATTACTCCCAAAAATTTTTCGAAAATTTTAGTCCACACATGAAAAAAAAAAATCCGAAAGTGTTTACAAAATTAAATTTTTTCTAATTTATATAGCTTCAAAACTATAAGTAATATTAGTAAGCGGTTTTTTGGACACAATAACTTTAATATTGAGCTATCGAATGACCAACCTTTGGCCCGCCTCAAGCACAACAGAATTTTGTAGCATGTGAATTTCTAATGTGAATTTTCATTTAAATGCTATAACTCGGAAACTATTGGTGATTTTTACTTGAAATTTTTTGTACTTGATAGATATGAATTTTAGCTTTCGAGTGTACAACCTTTGGCCCCGCCTCAAACTCACCTGATTTAAATTAAAAACGTATTTCTTAACACTTTGTCATGTAAAGTTATAATGGCATAGCGTAAGGCGGGCCAAGGTTGTTCACTCGATAGCTCAATATCAAAGCTATTATATCCTAAAAACTCCTTCCAAAAATTACTAATAGTTTTAAAGTTATAGTAATTAGAACAAATTTAATTTTGCTGTTCGGATTTTTTTTTTATTTTAATTTTTGGACTAAAAATGTTGGAAATTTTTTGGGAGTAATAGGCAAACAGAATTTTGTAGTAGGTGGATTTCCAATTTTAATTTCTTTAAAAGGCTATAACTCGAAAACTATTAGTGATTTTCACATGAAGTTTTTTGAACATGATAGATTGGGATTCGAGCTATCGAATGAACAACCTTTGGGCCCGCCTCAATCTTACAAGTTCTAAATTTTAAAGGGGTTTTATTAAAGATTTACGAATTAAGCTAGAATGGGATAGCTTGAGGCGGGCCAAATGTAGTGCATTCGATAGCTCAAATCCCAATCTATCATGTTCAAAAACTTCATGTGAAAATCACTAATAGTTTTCGAGTTATAGCCTTTGAAAGAAAATTCAAATTAGAAATCCACCTACTACAAAATTCTGTTTGCCTATTACTACCAAAAAATTTTCGAAATTTTAGTCCACAAATGAAAAAAAAAAATCCGAAAGTGTTTACAAAATTAAATTTTTTCTAATTTATATAGCTTCAAAACTATAAGTAATATTAGTAAGCGGTTTTTTTGGACACAATAACTTTAATATTGAGCTATCGAATGACCAACCTTTGGCCCGCCTCAAGCACAACAGAATTTTGTAGCATGTGAATTTCTAATGTGAATTTTCATTTAAATGCTATAACTCGGAAACTATTGGTGATTTTTACTTGAAATTTTTTGTACTTGATAGATATGAATTTTAGCTTTCGAGTGTACAACCTTTGGCCCCGCCTCAAACTCACCTGATTTAAATTAAAAACGTATTCTTAACACTTTGTCATGTAAAGTTATAATGGCATAGCGTAAGGCGGGCCAAAGGTTGTTCACTCGATAGCTCAATATCAAAGCTATTATATCCTAAAAACTCCTTCCAAAAATTACTAATAGTTTTAAAGTTATAGTAATTAGAACAAATTTAATTTGTTGTTCGGATTTTTTTTATTTTATTTTTGACTAAAAATGTTGGAAATTTTTTGGGAGTAATAGGCAAACAGAATTTTGTAGTAGGTGGATTTCCAATTTTAATTTTCTTTAAAAAGGCTATAACTCGAAAACTATTAGTGATTTTCACATGAAGTTTTTTGAACATGATAGATTGGGATTCGAGCTATCGAATGAACAACCTTTGGCCCGCCTCAATCTTACAAGTTCTAAATTTTAAAGGGGTTTTATTAAAGATTTACGAATTAAGCTAGAATGGGATAGCTTGAGGCGGGCAAAGGTAGTGCATTCGATAGCTCAAATCCCAATCTATCATGTTCAAAAAACTTCATGTGAAAATCACTAATAGTTTTCGAGTTATAGCCTTTGAAAGAAAATTCAAATTAGAAATCCACCTACTACAAAATTCTGTTTGCCTATTAACTCCCAAAAATTTTTCGAAAATTTTTAGTCCACAAATGAAAAAAAAAATCCGAAAGTGTTTACAAAATTAAATTTTTCTAATTTATATAGCTTCAAAACTATAAGTAATATTAGTAAGCGGTTTTTTGGACACAATAACTTTAATATTGAGCTATCGAATGACCAACCTTTGGCCCGCCTCAAGCACAACAGAATTTTGTAGCATGTGAATTTCTAATGTGAATTTTCATTTAAATGCTATAACTCGGAAACTATTGGTGATTTTTACTTGAAATTTTTGTACTTGATAGATATGAATTTTAGCTTTCGAGTGTACAACCTTTGGCCCGCCTCAAACTCACCTGATTTAAATTAAAAACGTATTTCTTAACACTTTGTCATGTAAAGTTATAATGGCATAGCGTAAGGCGGGCCAAAGGTTGTTCACTCGATAGCTCAATATCAAAGCTATTATATCCTAAAAACTCCTTCCAAAAATTACTAATAGTTTTTAAAGTTTATAGTAATTAGAACAAATTTAATTTGCTGTTCGGATTTTTTTTTATTTTAATTTTTTGACTAAAAATGTTGGAAATTTTTTGGGAGTAATAGGCAAACAGAATTTTGTAGTAGGTGGATTTCCAATTTTAATTTTCTTTAAAAGGCTATAACTCGAAAACTATTAGTGATTTTCACATGAAGTTTTTTGAACATGATAGATTGGGATTCGAGCTATCGAATGAAACAACCTTTGGCCCGCCTCAATCTTACAAGTTCTAAATTTTAAAGGGGTTTTATTAAAGATTTACGAATTAAGCTAGAATGGGATAGCTTGAGGCGGGCCAAATGTAGTGCATTCGATAGCTCAAATCCCAATATATCATGTTCAAAAAACTTCATGTGAAAATCACTAATAGTTTTCGAGTTATAGCCTTTGAAAGAAAATTCAAATTAGAAATCCACCTACTACAAAATTCTGTTTGCCTATTACTCCCAAAAATTTTCGAAAATTTTAGTCCACAAATGAAAAAAAAAAAATCCGAAAGTGTTTACAAAATTAAATTTTTTCTAATTTATATAGCTTCAAAACTATAAGTAATATTAGTAAGCGGTTTTTTTGGACACATAACTTTAATATTGAGCTATCGAATGACCAACCTTTGGCCCGCCTCAAGCACAACAGAATTTGTAGCATGTGAATTTTCATTTAAATGCTATAACTCGGAAACTATTGGTGATTTTTACTTGAAATTTTTTGTACTTGATAGATATGAATTTTAGCTTTCGAGTGTACAACCTTTGGCCCGCCTCAAACTCACCTGATTTAAATTAAAAACGTATTTCTTAACACTTTGTCATGTAAAGTTATAATGGCATAGCGTAAGGCGGGCCAAAGGTTGTTCACTCGATAGCTCAATATCAAAGCTATTATATCCTAAAAACTCCTTCCAAAAATTACTAATAGTTTTAAAGTTATAGTAATTAGAACAAATTTAATTTTGTTGTTCGGATTTTTTTTATTTTAATTTTTTGACTAAAAATGTTGGAAAATTTTTTGGGAGTAATAGGCAAACAGAATTTTGTAGTAGGTGGATTTATAATTTTAATTTTCTTTAAAAGGCTATAACTCGAAAACTATTAGTGATTTTCACATGAAGTTTTTTGAACATGATAGATTGGGATTCGAGCTATCGAATGAACAACCTTTGGCCCGCCTCAATCTTACAAGTTCTAAATTTTAAAGGGGTTTTATTAAAGATTACGAATTAAGCTAGAATGGGATAGCTTGAGGCGGGCCAAAGGTAGTGCATTCGATAGCTCAAATCCCAATCTATCATGTTCAAAAAACTTCATGTGAAAATCACTAATAGTTTTCGAGTTATAGCCTTTGAAAGAAAATTCAAATTAGAAATCCACCTACTACAAAATTCTGTTTGCCTATTACTCCCAAAAATTTTTCGAAAATTTTAGTCCACAAATGAAAAAAAAAAATCCGTAAGTGTTTACAAAATTAAATTTTTTCTAATTTATATAGCTTCAAAACTATAAGTAATATTAGTAAGCGGTTTTTTTGGACACAATAACTTTAATATTGAGCTATCGAATGACCAACCTTTGGCCCGCCTCAAGCACAACAGAATTTGTAGCATGGTGAATTTCTAATGTGAATTTTCATTTAAATGCTATAACTCGGAAACTATTGGTGATTTTTACTTGAAATTTTTTGTACTTGGATAGATATGAATTTTAGCTTTCGAGTGTACAACCTTTGGCCCGCCTCAAACTCACCTGATTTAAATTAAAAACGTATTTCTTAACACTTTGTCATGTAAAGTTATAATGGCATAGCGTAAGGCGAGCCAAAGGTTGTTCACTCGATAGCTCAATATCAAAGCTATTATATCCTAAAAACTCCTTCCAAAAATTACTAATAGTTTTAAAGTTATAGTAATTAGAACAAATTTAATTTTGTTGTTCGGATTTTTTTTTATTTTAATTTTTTGACTAAAAATGTTGGAAAATTTTTTGGGAGTAATAGGCAAACAGAATTTTGTAGTAGGTGGATTTATCAATTTTAATTTCTTTAAAAGGCTATAACTCGAAAAACTATTAGTGATTTTTACATGAAGTTTTTTGAACATGATAGATTGGGATTCGAGCTATCGAATGAACAACCTTTGGCCCGCCTCAATCTTACAAGTTCTAAATTTTAAAGGGGTTTTATTAAGATTTACGAATTAAGCTAGAATGGGATAGCTTGAGGGCGGGCCAAAGGTAGTGCATTCGATAGGCTCAAATCCCAATCTATCATGTGTTCAAAAAACCTTCATGTGAAAATCACTAATAGTTTTCGAGTTATAGCCTTTGAAAGAAAATTCAAATTAGAAATCCACCTACTACAAATTCTGTTGCCTATTACTCCCAAAAATTTTTCGAAAATTTTAGTCCACAAATGAAAAAAAAAATCCGAAAGTGTTTACAAAATTAAATTTTTTCTAATTTATATAGCTTCAAAACTATAAGTAATATTAGTAAGCGGTTTTTTGGACACAATAACTTTAATATTGAGCTATCGAATGACCAACCTTTGGCCCGCCTCAAGCACAACAGAATTTTGTAGCATGTGAATTTCTAATGTGAATTTTCATTTAAATGCTATAACTCGGAAACTATTGGTGATTTTTACTTGAAATTTTTTGTACTTGATAGATATGAATTTTAGCTTTCGAGTGTACAACCTTTGGCCCGCCTCAACTCACCTGATTTAAATTAAAAACGTATTTCTTAACACTTTGTCATGTAAAGTTATAATGGCATAGCGTAAGGCGGGCCAAAGGTTGTTCACTCGATAGCTCAATATCAAAGCTATTATATCCTAAAAACTTCCTTCCAAAAAATTACTAATAGTTTTAAAGTTATAGTAATTAGAAAAAATTAATTGTGCTGTTCGGATTTTTTTTTTTATTTTAATTTTGGACTAAAAATGTTGGAAAATTTTTTGGGAGTAATAGGCAAACAGAATTTTGTAGTAGGTGGATTTCCAATTTTAATTTTCTTTAAAAGGCTATAACTCGAAAACTATTAGTGATTTTCACATGAAGTTTTTGAACATGATAGATTGGGATTCGAGCTATCGAATGAACAACCTTTGGCCCGCCTCAATCTTACAAGTTCTAAATTTTAAAGGGGTTTTATTAAAGATTTACGAATTAAGCTAGAATGGGATAGCTTGAGGCGGGCCAAAGGTAGTGCATTCGATAGCTCAAATCCCAATCTAATCATGTTCAAAAAACTTCATGTGAAAATCACTAATAGTTTTCGAGTTATAGCCTTTGAAAGAAAATTCAAATTAGAAATCCACCTACTACAAAATTCTGTTTGCCTATTACTCCCAAAAATTTAGGTCCACAAATGAAAAAAAAAATCCGAAAGTGTTTACAAAATTAAATTTTTTCTAATTTATATAGCTTCAAAACTATAAGTAATATTAGTAAGCGGTTTTTTGGCATAATAACTTTAATATTGAGCTATCGAATGACCAACCTTTGGCCCGCCTCAAGCACAACAGAATTTTGTAGCATGTGAATTTCTAATGTGAATTTCATTTAATGCTATAACTCGAAACTATTGGTGATTTTTACTTGAAATTTTTTGTGCTTGATAGATATGAATTTTAGCTTTCGAGTGTACAACCTTTGGCCCGCCTCAACTCACTTGATTTAAATTAAAAACGTATTTCTTAACACTTTGTCATGTAAGTTATAATGGCATAGCGTAAGGAGGGCCAAAGGTTGTTCACTCGATAGCTCAATATCAAAGCTATTATATCCTAAAAACTCCTTCCAAAAATTACTAATATTTTTAAAGTTATAGTAATTAGAACAAATTTAATTTTGTTGTTCGGATTTTTTTTATTTTAATTTTTTGACTAAAAATGTTGGAAAATTTTTTGGGAGTAATAGGCAAACAGAATTTTGTAGTAGGTGGATTTATAATTTTAATTTTCTTTAAAAGGCTATAACTCGAAAACTATTAGTGATTTTTACATGAAGTTTTTTGAACATGATAGATTGGGATTCGAGCTATCGAATGAACAACCTTTGTATTTAACCTGACAATTTTTATAATCGAAAATATATAAAAAATGTATAAAAATTTGAATTAAAAAAACTTAAGGATCTAAAATGTTAATAAATTTTAGCAACACAAACTTTTGTAACATTTTATACCCTTAATGGAAATAGATTTGTTAAAATCAGAAAAGAAAAATTTGTTAATTTTATTAAGGGTCTAAAATGTTACTAAATTTAGTAACACTGAATATTAGCAACATTTTAGACCCTTAATGGAAATTGATTTTTTAAAATCAGCCATTTTTTTAATAAAAATTAGTAAGTTTTTTTATAAAATGTTCAGTTTAAAAAAAATAGTAAACTATTTTTCAAGTTACTTATTTTAGTATATTTTCTTAGTTTCTTATTTCTATTACCAATACTTTCGTTTTACTAATATTTAGTTACATTTTGCTAAAATTAAAATTTAAAACAAGGTAAAATTTTATTAAAATTAAACGTTTTTGAGGGAAAATCACTTAAAGATTTAAATAAAAATAGATAACAGAAAATATATCGAGTTTTAGGTAGTACAAAAATCGCCGAAGTGTAGCGTGAAAAACCAACGTTGGCATCACTCGTTTTTTTTACTACATATTACAACAAAAAAAAATATTTTTTTAGACATATTTTTGCTGCTTGCTAGTTTTTCTGTTCGCCTGGTAGTTTAAAATCAATTTCAGGCTAAAAATATAGAAAAATAAAACTTTTTTGACACGCCTACAAAGCAAAATTAGTATAGAGAAAAACAGAAATAGAGAAAAAATCAAAAAATCTTTAATTGTTGGCGAGGGGGAGAACATTTTAACATGTTATTGTTTAGGGAGTTTTGGATGTAAGGGGGGTGCAAGAAAAAACAAACACAACTACTAATATGAGCTTTACACGCAGGAACAACAAATACTATTAAATTCCTGACAAGCGCAGTGCAACAAAACAAAAAATAATTAATACATAGGACCAAAAACAACGATCTATGCATACTAGATCGTTGTTGTTGGTCCAGTGTTAAGTTTATGGGCGAGGGGAAGTCACATTTTTGCATGTTATTGTGTATAGCGTTTTGGGTGTGAGGGGGGTGTTTGTTAAATTGAATCGTCACTAATCCAAACATCAAATACTAATCCAAAAATGTGTGTATTTTGTTGTTACGTATTGAACTTGATTTGTTTTGTCCTGCACAATTAAACAATTACAGAAAAATTTGTTGTTTCAAAAACAAAAAATATTTTATAGAATATATTTTAATTTGTTTTTTTATTTTAAATTTTGCACAAATATTATTTTTTCAAAATTTACATTTTTTAAATTTTCTCAAAAACATAAAAATTCAGATGTGAAATGTTGATTTCTTGAAAGCCAAGAAAATTCCCTTTCATATAAAAATAAAAAAAAAATGTTTTTTTGAAAAAATGAAAAATAGATAAGGCTATACTCTTATCTATTTTATCTACTTGTCAATTTGGTAATGGAAAAATTGATATAAGATATGATAACAATAATGATTTCCTACCTGAAATATATTTTGAATATAAATATGACGGAAATATAATAATCCATTAAAAAACTTAAATTAAATTCTATCATCTCGCAAAAATTACAATCAAATATCTCCACTGGTTTGCGAGTATATTTATTTAAATTTACTATACTTCCCTGTCTTCCAATGACTTATGATATTCTAGTCCGATTTGACTGAAAACATATGTTCTGGATTTTAGCTACTCTTTTAAGAATTCTTTACCCAAATTTTATTATAAAGATGACCTTTTCATTTCGAAATTCTAAAGTTGGGGATAGTAGCAAGAGAAAAAATTCGTAAAATAATAGATTTAACTCGAAAACCTGTATTTATTATAGGCTTTAACGAAACAAATACTTAGCTCCTTCTTAAACAAACTCGTCACGTCAGCAAAATGGGTGTAGTTTAAGCGTTTTTTTGATAGTGAAAAATATTTTCTTTTTGGCCATTTTTAGTTAGAACAATGTAGTTATTTTAAAGCACATATATTGCATAAAGAATACATTATCAATACAACTATGACAAAATAATTGTTTAACTTAAATATATACGTCTCGTTATGTAACAGCAAAATTACTCCTAGCACCACTCTATAATTCACAAAAAATGTATCAATAACAATTAAGTATTAAAATATAAAATTATCTATCAATTTCCACTTTCTGTTTTAGATGGCCGGGCAAATCGTTATAAACTAATGCGGGAACTCGAGCTAATAAAATGAATGAAATGCAAAATATGTGATTATTTAAAAGTATCGATTAAGTTAAAATAATGCAAACATTTACTTACTGTTACATTTATAAATCAAATCTGACCATATAATCATTTGTTGAGAGAAACAAAATGCTCCTAAACGACCTCCTTTTAATGTGGAATCATAAACGTTATGAGAATCTAATATCAGTTTATCGCCTTCAAACATTCTAAGGCGTATTAGACCAATAGCAGGACGATGTATTAAAGACCATCTATATGAGGTTTTTTCTTTCCAACCCACATTCATAGGATCTTTCCAAAGTAATCTAACTTGATCTTTCGTATCTCCCGTATGCCACAAACTATTACGAAGCATAGAACCTGGACCGGTTATGCTATCAACTAGTTTAATTTGTACTCCTGGCTCACCAGAGGCTCGGAATGGAGTGGAATGCCAATAAGTTTGAGTATTTTTCTTCCACATGACAATATAAAACTTGCGATTACTTTGATAGCTGAATATGAAGCCTACATAGTCATCGTCAGTATCGTCGTTGACATAGAATGTACCCTCAAAATCTACCCCACCGAAAGCATCATGACCCACCACTAGACCAGGATCACTATTCAAAGTTTGTATGATTTCGGAGCCATTAGCATGAACTTCCCAATTGGGGTCAAGTTGTGCTTCACCCTCTGGATCCAAAATCACCGAACGTATTGTTCGGAAATCAGTGGAATAGATCATAGAATTATTGGGACAATTGTCAATAATATTTGGAGTACCATCGTCATCTTCATCATATTCACAAAGGTCTCCCTTGCCATTTTCTACAAATTGCGAAAGTATTTAAATTGTTTAATTATTGTAGCACCACTTACTATTCAAGTCCAATTGATTGGGATTTTTGGCCAAAGGACAGTTGTCTCTATAATTTGGTATGCCATCACCATCCATATCATCATCACAGGCATCACCCCTTATAGAACATAAATAATAAAGTGTTTATTTTAGTATTTACTGAATAATCAGTCTATCACTGATCACTTACTTGCCATCATTATCAGTATCCAATTGATCAGCATTACTAACCATGGGACAGTTATCTTCACTATCTTGTATGCCATCATTGTCACCATCAATTTCACTATCACAAGCATCACCCAATAGATCATTATCACGATCCTCTTGTGATGGATTGGATATACTGGGACAGTTGTCACAGACATCTCCAATGCCATCATTATCAATATCGGATTGATTTGGATTAGGTATTAACAGACAGTTATCATAAGCATTAATGATAGTATCATTATCCATATCATCATCACAATCATTTCCCAAAGTGTCATCATCGGTATCCAACTGCTTGCGATTTGGTACAAATGGACAATTATCACATGCATCGCCTACACCATCATGATCAGAGTCCAACTGATCTATATTGTAGATGAACGGACAGTTGTCTTTATCGTTGGAGATTAAATCACCATCGGCATCATCATCACAGCCATCACCAATACCATCGTTATCGGCATCTTCTTGACCAGAATTTGGTAAATCCGGGCAATTATCTCGGGTGCAGTGCAATTCCGAGCAGGGCAGCTGTTGATCTGGCCAGCTGTCTAAATCACGATCACGGCCACAAATGAAGCCATTACCAGCCCAACCTACTCTACATTTGCAACGATATTTGTAATTATCGGAAAGAACACACATAGCATTGCTATCACATATGGTACCATCGGGGCACATGTCGGCTATGGGAAAACAACTGGAAGTACCATTTAAAACAAATCCTTCACGACATTTACACTGGTAGGAACCCTAAAAGGTAAATTAATATTAATGTATAAAACAATTAAGGTCTAAACTTAGAAATGCTTAATTCATTTTAGAAGGTTTATACATAGATTACATAGATCTCAAACTCTTCTGCTTCTTTTAAAAACAAACACTGTTTTCACACACATTCAAATATATTCTGTATAGGTATACTACGACGTATGTCCAACACGTTCTCTTGAGTAACCTGCTCTGACAGCTAATGTCAAAGACTTTGAGATCTATGTAATATATGGGTCTATGGAACAAATTTTCTTTGCAAAATTAGTTTTGTAAACATCGTTTAAATTTATAAAATGCTAATAAATTAACATTAAATCAAACATACCATAGTATTGACACAAACTGAATTCGGACTACATCTAGCCATGCCATTTTGACATTCATCTATATCGTAGCATGTCTGTTTCTGGTAGTTATGAGTCCAATATTCAGCATAGTAACCTAAAAGAATTTATTTTAATAGATACAATCGCAAGATTTTCCAAATATCTTTTACCATACGCATGCATGCCATCATAACCCATAGGACAGGGTTCACATCTGAATCCGGGATTTTGATTTACACAAGTCGATTTGCCATCACAGGGATTATATAGTTCACATTCATCAATGTCAACGCACATTGTACCATTAACACGTTGACTTCGTGTACATGAGACACATTGAAAATATGGTGGAACTCCCAATTGTACACATTCAACTCCTAGGAATACAAATGAAGTTGAATAATTTTTTTATAATGTAAATATAGTTACAAACTGATACAAAGGTAATAGTTGATTAAAGATAGCAATATTCCCATGTGTAACAACAGTAAATTGTTTTAAATATCACTAATACTACGTTCATACTGAATCCTTTCAAATTCAGTTCAGTGTGAACGTAGTATTACCTCGATTCTAATAAGCTGTTTACAGTGAAACTGTTTAAATTTAAGCACAAATATTCACACATATTCTTAAGAGTTAGTTAACCATTTAAACCAGCTGTTTATTAACACAAATGAAAAATATTCCCCAAAAAATAGTTTTTTCTTTCCCTGAGTGGAAAAGTAAATGACATTAAGAAACTGTACACAGTGATTAATTAAATGTTAGTATTTAGCACTATGTTAATATGATTTAGTTTATTAATTATGCTCTTTTCTAAACTACATTTATTAACCAGAAAATGGAAAATATACAATTCTGCATACATGGGTTATACGAGTACACAACACCAAAATGTTAATAATTACGATGATATATGAATAATTGCAAAATCAAAATTTTCTATTTACCAGTGATCGAAACGGGTACTCGTCAAAATTAAAACACATTTTTTGTAATGATTATTTTAAAAAAAAAATGTTTTATTTTACATGAAATTTATATTACAAAACACATAAGTAATTTGAGAACTAAACAAAAAAACATTTTTATAAATTTTCTTAAGTTTTAGTTTTACAAATTATATAATCTCCACTTTCTGGTGTGGCTTAAAGTTAAAAGTTTTTAATAGTTCATTAAGCATTTTTGTTCAAGTTTTATAAAAAAAAAAACGTTATTACAATAATTATTTGTTTTCTTGTTCTTTAACTTTGTTTTGGATAACATAATACTTTGTTGTGATAATAGCAGTACAAACAATAAATCTTTTAAATGTTATAAATTTTGAACATAAAAGTTACTAACGCATTAATCGTGTTAATGGAATTTGTCTTAAATTATAACATAATAAGAACTACTGTGAGTACTCTATATATGTAAGTAGTGTGTAGTGGTAGAAATGTTTCATATTGCAAATTATAATAATTAAAATTTTTATTTTTAAATTATACTTAAATTACTAAAATAAAATATTTTTTTTTTTTTAGAAAATGTTTAGATTTTTCTGAACTCTGCATTGTGATCTCTCAAGAAAAACCTATGATGTCATAACGGAATATTTACGCGATGTATACTGCCTTTGATAATGCTGTACATTATGGGTTGGCACTATAATGCTTCCTATAAAATTCACAAAATTCGCATTAGTAAAATGATTCAATACATATGGCAGAAAAAGAAGCAGATATATGGCATGTTAACCTTCATAAAAAAAGGTTAAGTTTAATAAATCACTCAATAAAACAAAAAAGAGACCACCCATTTATTCCCTTTGACATTAATTGGGGTAATGTCAATAATTTTATTTAACACCTTTAAAATATATCCACAAAAATCTCCGCAAAATTCAAAGAATACGATTAAAGTTTAAAAAAAACTATAACACCGTAGTCGAAAAGGGGGAGAGTTAATTGATTTTGCTTAAAATTATAAGATATTTTTTTTTTTTTGGATATAAAAAAACAACCGACACTTGATTCGTAATAATAGTTTTTTAAAACTATAAAACAACAATTAAGAATTGGTTATAGCAAAAGCACCCAAACGATTTTAATTTATAACAAAATTAAAGTGATCTTTAATTTTGTAAGAACGATTGCAGTTAAGAAATTTCGTATGAAAACAGTGTGTTTTTTAATAGGAGTAAAAAGTTGTTATGAAAAAAGTATTTAAAAAAATTTCTGGAATAACTTTTGTCAATCATTGCGTTTTAAAGACGAACATTTTAAGATGTTTTAAAAAAGGGATTTAAGAAAATTATACTAACTGCAACAGAACCGATTTACTCATATGAAAGGCACCTACCTGTCACTCATAAAAGAAGAAAATAAGTTCCCTGTGACATGTTACTACAGTTGTCAAATATTCGACCTATATAAAAATCGCGATTCATAGTGCTCTCAAAACGAACTTATTTAAATGTACAATATAGCGATAGTGTTTGGCCTTTCGCCTAAACTTATTTTGAACAACTTTAATTTAGTGTATGTATATTTGACTAACATTGAGGGTCTTCTACCGGGACACCTACTGATGCGGATTAAATGTGAAATTAAAAAATAAATTTTGCATTAAAATCAAAAAGAGAATCAAACGATTCAAAACTTTCATCGAAATTGGTGGGTGCCATGGTAGGAAATCTTCTTTGTAAGCCAAATCTTGTGAAGGCTTCACAAAGCAAATTTGTCTTCTCAGAATTTTATGCTTGTTAGCATTTGAAATTGAGGTAAACCTTGCAAAATATTCCAAAAAAGCTTATATCTCTAAAAAGTTTAGCTTGGAATTAATTTT
Source organism: Delia radicum (assembly GCA_021234595.1). Taxonomy (NCBI): domain Eukaryota; kingdom Metazoa; phylum Arthropoda; class Insecta; order Diptera; family Anthomyiidae; genus Delia; species Delia radicum. Next base: position 22,076 of record JAEKOY010000042.1, read on the forward strand.
TTGAGACGAAAAAATCTGTTCTTTAGAATAACTCGAAACCGCCCTTCTTTCAAAACCGAAAACCTCGGTTTATCGAATAACTCAGGAGTCGGTTTTGACAACTCTACATGTCGCAGGTATAATTTACGACAGGACAATGAATTTTTCATAAACACACAGTTCGGTGACATGTTCAAGGTTAGTTTTATGACTTCTACTAGGACATGCCAAAGAATCGGTCTATTTTAAATAAAGGAACCGGTTCTGTGCCAGTTTTAATTAATTCTCCATTGAGAGAGTTATCTGCATGACATCTATGATTTTTTTAGAATTGAATTGTCACCGTCTACTGAAGCTTTTCATTATATATAAATACAGTTTGTCCTAAAATTTTATGAAAAATTTCATTTAATTGATTAAAAATTTCATACGCCCAATGAATTTCACTAAAATAATGATGCTTTATTATACACTAAAAAAAATCAGTAGAGTCAGCAACATTTTTGCTGGGAGAAAAACTGCTAATATCAGCAAAAAAAAATTAGTAAATTCAGCAAAAATTTTGCTGACTGAACTGATTTTTTTGTTTTGTGTACGGTTTAAGAAATTTTTCATTCACTTTGTGAAGAAAACTTCATTAGTTTTGTGAAAAATTTTATAAAAACTCTTTCAAGAAAATTCTCTCTGTGCCTCTATAATGTGCAATTTTTCACGGCCGGAGCTGTCCATTGTTGGGTCCTTTCACTATATATTTTTTAATTTCAACTTAACATGTATTTAATATAACAAAGAGTTTTAAAAGAAACTACTGTTTAACAACGTCAGCACTTCGAAAAAAAAAAACGCGAAGGCCCCCACTTCTAAACAAAGTTCTATCGGAAAAAGATTTGAGATCTGTACAGTTCTTTAGTACTATTTGTTGTAATTTGTTATACTTAAAAGTTTAATAGTATATCCAAGAGAGGTGCAAATTAAAAGAATTTCGGGACTCAGATTTCCGAAGTCGTGAGCTTTGAAGTTGTTAAAAAAAAAGATCACTCTTTTAATGATAAAGTAACAGAACACGAACAAGTATTGTTACGAAGTTAATTTTGGGCTAAAATGGTACCATCCTAATCAAGTTAATCTCTTTTCAATGTTTTAAATAAAAATAATTTCGAACGACAAAACTCGATCACAACTGCGGTAATATGTCCCCAGGTATTTTGTATAAAACACGTTTCCTAAATTTTTATATTGGCAGAATTTTACAATGTTAGTGATATTAACTATTTTAGGTACACACTATTTTTTAAAGGCACGTCTAATAAAAAGTACAAATCCAAATGTTTTACATAAAATTTCGTGTGTATGCTTAATTTTACAAATAATTGTATATATAAAGAATATTATTCACTAATTGAATATAATATATATATAAGTAAATGATTTCAAATTCTAAAACTCACCTGAAGGACAAGGTCCGTCTATGCAAGGATTACGTTTTGTACAAGTACGTCCATCACCATCATAGCCATTTGGACAGGATTCACATTGAGCACCACTCACGGTATCGTGACATTGAACGCCTCTGTATAGAAGAAAATATGAAGAAAAATCATAAACCACATGTGAGTAATAACAAAAACCCAAACAATGGACTCAAATAAACCCTCTGAAAGACAGGCCGTACTATAAATGACTGACTGACAACAACAAAAAGTGTTTATGAATGACGTTTTAAATAAATGGACATTAATCGCCTGACTCTTTTCATGTACTTCTCAACAAAAAGACAGAAAAAGGCTCAAACTAACTAATGCGTTGTGTTTAGGGTTTTCAAATGCTCAACAATTTTCAGCTCTTGGGAATCGGGAAATTTTTTCGAACATTCCCGGCAATTTCCTTTAGTTTCTAAAATAAATATTTATTAAGGTTTTGAGAGGGAAAACTTTTTTTTTCGAAAAAAAGCTAAATATGTTTAAATTTTACAATCATTGTTAATAGTTTTAAACATTTATTTTACAAAAAACAGGAAGAGTAAAAATTTTAACATAATTTGACATAAATACTAAAAATGACAGTTAAAACAACTACAAATGTAAGTAAAAAGGCGATGACATAAAAATTATTAAAAATTAACATCTAAAAAACAACTGCAATATTAGTAAAAATAACTGTCGAAACAATAGAAAACAACTAACAAAACATTACTACATATTTCAATAATTGTTGTATTTTATTAGAAAACCAGCAACGATTCTGTTAAAGTAATTATTAGAGTTTTAAATATTTAACTCTTCTAAAGTACAATTGAAGGGCTTATTGTAAAAACTTAATAAGCCGCTTTTAATATTTTATAGTTTTCGCTGTTTTCTAGACATCAGGTAACACTTTTTTTGGAAGAGGTCTAGCTTAAACACTTACCACACGTACCTAGAGTATAAAAGTCAAAAAATATTCGTATTTCAATATGTTTTTCAACTTAAAAAGGCAAAAATATTCTAAATGTAAAATGTGGCTTATCAAGTTTATACAATAAGCCTATCATTTGATAAATATGAAAACAATTGACAATTTCTGAAAAACAATAAACAATTTTGTATTACACATTTTAGTGCATTTTTGAAATTCCACTACGATTTTGTACAAACTTCTTGGCATTTTGGATTCAAAGAAGTTCAAATAGTTTCAATGAAAACAAAATCTCATAATCGAAGTGAATAAGTGACAGAAATGAAAAACAGTTTGTAATAAAACTCGATCTAAAAAATGTAATATGAAGATGACACAATCTTCTTTTTACAAAAAAAAAAAATTGAGTTTTTGTGGCACGCAACGAAAAAATTCTTAACACATCTGTACTATATTGAAAGATTTTTATGTTTTATATATTGGAAATGAGTTGTTCGGTAAGTGAAAAATCGGCAAATTCCCGTGTTAAAAACCCTAGTTTTGTTATGAAAGAAAATTTGTTTATATTTACATACATTTCATTTTCTTTGTCCAAACCTGGTCACACACCACAAACAAAAAAAATAACAATTACAAGAAAATCTTATTAAAAAAAAAAACAATCAATACAATACAATACAAAAATAAAAAATGAGTGGGTAGCATAACAAATTAAAAGGAAGAAAAAATATATTTACCTTTAGGTCATATATCAAAGAAAATCAAAGTTGCCTACTTGTTGCAAGAAGATTAAAGGCTTTAAAGCCCGAATTTCAAATCAACATAAGTAAACATAATTTTCCACCAACTCACTTCATTCACTGACTGACTGTATAAACAACTAAATTTGTCAATAATTTTAAATCAAACATTGAAATCTTTTTCACTTATCATAGTTAGATACGAGAGATAGATAGAGAGAAATAAAAAAAGAGGAGTAAGTTTAATGTTATGCTTCAATAGGCATATCATTTTGGTTAGGGGGACCACGATTATCACAACATTATGTAGATCCACAATGTATGTTTGTTGTAGAACATTGATCATATGATCGGTTCGGTTTATTTTAACTTATACAAAAAACTTATCACATCAAAGATCGTTCGTTAACAGTTTGCCTGACTTTGTTTCTTAACTTTCCCACACTTTATTCACAAAGAAAGCAAAATGTACAAAAATATTCATACCGACGGACAGAAAGATACACACACAAACCAGCGAACAACTGCATCGAAAAAGATAACGAAAAGTCACAGAAGAACTTACGATCAATTTTGATCAAATATGATCCTAGTAGTTAATGTTGTAAACATTAAACATTTTTTTTTTTATTTAAGTAAAGTTAACAGAAGAAAAAACTTGGTTTTAGCGTTATTACATTTGTACAATTTCTTGTATCGTCCATACATACGTTCGTTCGTACATGTGTATAGATCTAAGCCAACAACTGTCATGAACGAGTTCGCCTACGCATTTTGAACAACAAACTCATACTCACTCCCATGTTTTACTTTAACTAAAAGCGGGTCTTTGCCATCAAACATCATTGTGGTGGTTTGACTGCTTGAATTTAAATTAATATCTTAGACTGCGCGTGTGCTTATAACGCTAAAGTGCCTTGGGCGTAGTATGGCCACAATAATAAACGGGCCTCCTCACTTAGAAACATTGACATCCTAAGCAAAAGTAAAACATTTGTTTCTACTCTTTTAGATTGCGCATATTTTATTGTTAGTCAGCAAAAAAAATATCCATCTATGATACACGTAAAAAATATGGTTTTTTAGATTTTATAATCGTTTTGATTAACGAAGCAATGTTTTAATTGATTCCCGTTAACATTATCCCACAAGTGTTAACCACAGCTGAATTACCAAAATATGGCACACATTTTGTAAAATAAACAAATTTTTGCTGTTTTTATCTGACTAATTTTTAGCAAATAGATTCTGTTGATTTCAGCAATATTTCCGCAGAGTCCCTTTAAACTCGTAGGTTAAGCTAAACTTTTTCAATTAGTGCACTGAGAGAATTATCTTCACTTCAGGAATGTATTTCTTCATAACTTTAATGAAAATTGTTACTGGAACTCGTCCATTAAAACTTTTCATAGAATTTTCAATGGAATCAGAGCTTCCATTAAAGTCAATGTTTATGAAATGTTTGTAGAATTAATGGGAAATATACATAAAACAAATGCATCATTCCGACAATATAGTGTTATAGAGTTTATGAAACAGTTTAAGAAGTTCTTTGAATTAATAAAACTCTTAATGAATGTCTGGGAAAATGCATTGGAACTGAGCCAATGTACCACTTTCACATGATTTTTTAAAAAATTTAATAGAAGTTCAAAATTAATAAAAGGCTACATTGAAATAATAAAGCACTTTATAAAATATGTTGAAGTCTTGAGATTTAAATCTTAAAACTAAAGTTTGAAACTTAAATGGAACTAGTTAATCGAATAATTAATTGATGATTTCATTACAATTTCATTGATATCAATTGTAATAAAATTATTTTCATTACTTTTTAATTAATGATAATGAATTTTATTGATTTGATTTCATTGATTAATGACAACAAACGAAAACTTACCCAAAAGAAACAAAAAAGTACCCAAAAGGGAGACATGGAAATTTCACCCAAGGAAAAAGGGTAGAATCATATCAATGCCCATACTGCTGAGCTTTTAATATACAAGTATTTATATAATTTATACTAATTCAAAAAATAATCATATGTGACTAAAAAGTTCGGTGATTTTTTATATAATTTTTGGTCCTTTTTTCCTTTTTTTTTTTTTTTTGAGTAAAATTTCCATTTTTCCCTTTTGGGTTATTTTTTGTTTCTTTTAGGTAATTTTTCATTTGGGTGTTTTTGGCCGATTTTTCATTAGGCCATTTTGCCTGCAGCCACTGTGGACACTAAAGCAATTGTAAAAATGGTAAAGCATTCACGGATGTCAAGGAATGTAACATTGCTCCAAATCTGGACGATATACTAGTATGAAACGGGAAACGAGGGAATTTAAGCACTAAATATAGTAGCAAAATGCAATGGAACGGGAAACGAGCGAAACTGGAACACTAAATACAGGGAACAAAATTGCATGGAGCGAGCTTTGACTTTAGCATCTATTTGAACATATTTTCTCTGATCAAAGAATCTGGTTTAATGTTGCCCCATTTCCTGAGGTATTTTATGTCAGATAGAACTACTTACACACAGAGAATTTTTGTGGACAAAAAATAATGAAAATGTGCAGTAAACTATTGAAACTTTTAAAATGTGAATGAAAAATTATCTTAAAACTGATGAAAAGCATCATATTTTTTTTGAAACAAGTTTTTGAAAAATATTCTGCATTTAGTGAATGTAACTTTTCATAAAATTGTATGAAAACTTGCGTTAGTTTAATGAAAAGTTTCAATGGACGAACTCCAGTGCAACTTCATTTCTCCTATGCTAAGATTCATTAACATCATGCAGAGAATTCTCTCAGTGTAACTTTGATTTAGTTAAAGATCACTCTTGTCCTGCTAATTATTTTTATAAGTGTATACAGATGGTATGGAAAAAATGGTTTTAAATTAGTTAAATTTGTATTTTGTGTTGCAGTTATTTGTGTACGCATTTTCCGTTTTTGTTCACACATTATTTAGCAAAATGCACTCAACGCAAACGATCATCCCCAACCGTATGTAGGTAGTAGAGTCTTAAACATCTTAAAGCCTAAAGGCTTAGCCAAACGAATTGACTGTGTCTTACTAGTTATATGTATGTATGTACTAAGCAAAACCCAACCCAAATGGTAAATTGCAATTATGAAATATGAACATAAGGATAATAAAACAAGGAGTAAGTGCCTCTTTTTTCCATCACTATTTGTTGTAATTTTTTTCTCTAAAGTTTGTTTGGCAAATTGCATGCAAAAATGCAAATGCTGATCTCCATTTAACTACGAGTACAGAAATACATTATGAAATGAAGTATTTGTCTTTTATAAGCATGGTTTCGTTTAAAGCTTCGAAAGGTTGTTGGTAGTCACTTCTTTCCTTTTCTTTAAGGTATATAAAATATTTTCACTCAACCACTACAAAAGTAAACATTTAATGGCATTTTCCCAAGACCACAACGAAATTAAGTAAAAGAATAAAAACAAATCGTAAAAAGGTACAATACTTGGTCTTAAACAAGAAACAACAAGACAAAAAAACATTAACACCATCATGAGACTTGAAACTTATGAAAGAAAGCGAAAATTTTTCTTTTATTTTATGAATTTGAAATATTCCGAAAATAAAAAACATCTACTCCACGTGTAGTAAATAGGCATGTTGTTGTTAACCACACTTAACACTTTTTGCTAAATTTTTCTCAAGTTAAAGCCTGCCTTTTATGGCAGTAAGTGTTTTTTTTTTGGGAGTCTTAAAAACATAAAAAGCTCTTAAGACTCATTGAAGTAGAAGTGTATACAAAGCTTTCATTCTTTACTATTATTCTTATTTGTACTTCTGGGTGTCTATCATAAATTTAAGTATATTTGTGTATGTTTTGTTTCAGCCGTCATAAAATACCGACCAATTAATTGCAATACAAATAAATATATTGAATTGGTTTGAGTACTAGTTCCAGCTCCACAAACAACTCTCATAAATATCAAAGCAAATTAAGTGGGTTTTCTAAACGAATTCCGGATTTCAGTTAATTTGTGCTAAACATTAATTGTTCTACAATTCGGTCATACTCTAACATACAGTTGTGTCAATAAAATAGCATTTAGCCAAACAATATAGCATTGTGAAAATAATACAACATTGAATAATAATACAATAATACTTGTGATTTTTGCTGCCTTTGTAGACTCGCGAAAATGGAGTAAGGCGAAATTTAAAATCACGAAATTTTTTTGTGTGTTATTATTTACAAAACATGTACACATAGTTTAGTGCTTCCAAATCGGTTAACAGGTTAACCGAAAACTCCATAGACCAAATTTTGGTTTTTGATAAACCGGGTTTTTTCGGTCGGTTGACCTGTTTTAAAGACCTTTCCTTTAATAAATAATTTAATATGTTTACTTTAGTACAAAAATGGTAAAAACAGAAATTAGGCAAAAATTCCATTTACTTTAACATTCTAAACCTTCGATACGGCACGAATTTCATAAAAAATGGGTGTGTATAGGAAATGCAAAATCCAGCACTTTTTTATACCCCAGAAGAGCTGGAAATTTTTTTTCGAAATTCCCCACTCTAAAAATTAAATAATGAAATTTTTCATATTAATTCTTCCATTTTGTATACTGGACAATGTCTTACACGACCTGAATCCACGTAATGAAAAAACAAGTTAAGGCGCAATTCACATGCTATCCATCCATATCTACTATTTCCCCCCATTGGTGATACGAATTGTTAAATTATTGTAAATTCTCTTTTGAAAATGATAAAATACTGGGAAGTAGTAGATATGGGTGGGTCGGGTGTCAACCAAGCTTAAAGAAAAATTATAAGGAGCAATTCACAAGCTATCCATCGCTGTCCATCCATATCAACTATTTCCCAGTATTGGTGATACAAATTGCCAAATTATTGTAAATTCTGAGTGGACATTATTGTAAATTCTGAGTAATCAATGAAGTCCGTTCCAAAAAAGGCATTTGGACAATAGTGTTTTGGACTAACTTTTATAATGGGAAAATGTTTTGATAGATCACAGAGAAAATTCCTTCGACGAGTTTTAATGAATTTTTTTCAATAAACTTATAAAATTTTCTTCACAATGTGAATGAAAAACTTCTTAAACTTCATGAAATAGCTTCATAGTTTTAACGAAAACATTTTTAATCAAACTTTTTCATTAGTTGTATGAAGTTTTTAATAAATAATATGCAATTTTTTATTAAATTTTATGAAAAATTTAATTAATCTAATGGAAAGTTTTAATGGACGATATCCAGTGAGAATTCATAGATCTAATGCAAAAATTCATTGATATCATGCAGATAATTCTATCAGTGTAGATTGTGGAAACAGAAAATACTAAGTTTTCCGGGAATCCCGGTATGCATTTCTTATTCAGTTCGGCTAATTATTGTATATTTAAAAGAAGTCTTATTCAGTGAAGTGTAATACATCAATAAATAAAAAATTTAAGTGTTTTTTAAGAATAATAAAATATTTTATACAAATTCTTAAATGTTATTTTTTATAAACATTTTGGCATATGTGAGCAAAAGACGCTACTAAAATTAACTGCAAAACATATTTGTAAAAAATATTTATGATATTCATGAATGAAATGCATCATCAATATAATGAAGTTTTTACAGTGTCCTGCAAATCTTTAGAAGATTGTTTAAATTGCTATTTTTATACTCAGCTGCATAAGTTAATGGGTTGTATTAAAATTATTTTGCATAAAAGCAAAAAAAAATTTTTAAAAAACGGTACAAACTACCCACTATCCATAAGAAACTACTACACCCACACTCTCAAACTTTAAATCTTTCTTTCTCCCTTACAGTTTTCATTCGTTGTAGTATAAATTAAAAGTTTTCATGCTATTTAACACTGAACGAACAAAATTAAAAATATTAATATTTGTGCAACAAAATTATAAAATTTTGATGGTTTTCTAAAACCGGATTGCAATAAAAATGCATGAAGTTTTCAATAAAAACTTAAAAGAAGTAAAGATAATGAAACATAAATAAGAATAAACAATACCACTATTAAACATGAAATAAATGTGAAAAGATGGTTCACAAGAAATGTTTTAAAGAAATACGAAACTTACGACAATTTTAACAAAAAGTTGGTAATGGTGGTGGAGTTGCACATCAAGTGTATTCTTTTGAAACTGGATGAAATAACAGAACAATAAACTATTTAAATTAGCCATATTTTTCCCACTTCACACAATGGAAATGGCCAAAAACAAAAAACAAAACTTTTATGCATAATAATAAAATCAATGAAATTGATATGGGGTCTACTTGGTCAATATACCATATTAACTGATATCGTTGATAGTGTAGTAGGTGTTTTTTTTCTTAGTTACCACCAACTAACTGAGCCAACCAACCAGCCAGCCAGCTTTTAGCCAGTATGGATATATGGATATAGTTAAATATGGATATGGATGGATCTCCCTTTTTATTACGAGTTTTTACATTTGTTCACAAAATGATACAAGGTGCGCCTTGTTTCCACTTTATTTGTCTTTATCGTCGTCGTTGTCTTTTGTTTGTTTAACTCTTAACATTGAATTGATTTGCATAAAATGTGAAATGTTTTTTTGGTTGTCAACATTATGTATAATCTGACTACATACATATCTTGTAAATACAGTGAAACCTCTTAGAATTTGAACTAAACACAATAAATTTGTCAAGAATACTTAAACCTACAATAACTAAAACTACTGAAAATTAGTTTAAAATAACGTTGCAGTTAAAACTGCTGATAGCACACACACAAACAGACCCAGCATTGCAAAATACACACATACCAACGTATAGATCACACACTTTTTTGTGAGCATCATATTATTTTTTTTTTTTGTAGAAGTTATTTATAACTTTTTTTCCTTCTTAATTTTAATAAAAGGTTTAATTGATAGTATCATTGCCGTGATAGGTGCAAAATCAATTAAAATATTAATTGATTCAATAAATTTTTTAATTGAAACCCGTTTTTAATTTTTTCTGTGTATTAATATTTAGCAAAATTTCTAATTGCTAATTTAACTAGCTTTTTCTGCAACGTAATTTTTAGCTTATTTTTAGTAGATTTTTCTGCTATTTTTATAAGTTTATTTCTATGAGTGTAATAAAATGGTTCTTGTCAAAATAAAACAAGGCATTTTGTAAAAATATATAAAAATTAGCCGCTTTTGAGCCTGAAATAGCAAGACGTTAACGTATTTATATATACAAAATTTATATGTTAAACAAAAATATAAAAATTTGATATACAAAGATACGTTAACGTCTGGCTAATTCAGCCTTTAGTGGCCTCGTGTTCCATTTTGAAGAGTTTTATTCTAAAATTCTAACCAGGAGTCCGTTATTTAGAGTGTTCGTTATTGGGAGGTTTTACTGTTTATATATACACTTAAAAAACAGTCTTTGATGCACCACTTATACAATCATGCATATTAACTGTATGTGATGGTTTGGTTGCTATTGTATCAACAACAAGTCGTTAATGTCATTTTTCATTATCGCTTCTAAATTTAAAGACCTGCATACAATAAACTATCATAATCATAAAGATACCAACAATGAATGTGACATTAAAAGAAAAATCCCACAAATACCTCTCTAAAAGAAAAGTGTACCTAAATAAAAAAAAGAAATATAATTTATATTCAAAAAATTATATGTAGGTTCTCTAATGAATATAGAACAGTTAAGAAAAAAATTCGAGTTCTACAATGTACTTTTTTAACGATATTCTTCTAATACTATCCAATTTCTTGATAGATATGCCCCGACATTGTATGGTCTAACTAAATTATTCGAAAAATTAAGTTCTTTCGTGAAAAATTTTACTTTCATTCTGAATGTTAAAATTCTTTGGTAAAATGTAATAATCGCCAATTTTATGATTTTAAAATCGGATTTTTCTATTAAAAATTGTACAATAATTTAGGTTTTTAGCAATAACAAAATCTACAACAAATCTGAAAAAAATGTCCCTAATAGCTGATGGATTCACAACCAAAAGTTCTCAGGTGCTTTAGTTTTCAAAAAGTCTCAAGACTAGTTAATATTTTATTTAAAATATTCAAATTATTGTGAAATCCCCAAACTTCTTCAAGTTCTCAGGTTCTCAAAAGTTCTCAGGTGCTTTAGTTTTCAAAAAGTCTCAAGACTAGTTAATATTTTATTTAAAATATTCAAATTATTGTGAAATCCCCAAACTTCTTCAAGCCTAAGATCTATACGATCTTTATGACAATGGGATAGAGGATTACAAAATAAGGGACACGTTTTTTTTAGCGGTGCACGCTCAGGGAAAACAGTTTCATCATATTGATGAAACTGTGTCATAAATCGATTGTCATCAATTATTCATCATATTTATGAAGTTTTCATAGATATAATGAAAAGTTTCATAAAAATGTATGTCAAATTTGATATAATTTTCATTAAAAATAAAAATTATGTTTTTTTTCGACCTTTAATTGTGCAATGAAAATGAAAATTATTCAAGTTCGAGGCCATACTCTATATTTCAAATGCCAAATGTTTCATAAATCGTCGTCATTTCATAAACAGTGTAAACATATATTTTTTGCGTTTTTATCAATTGAAATTTAGAATTCATTAAAAGAAATTAAGAAATGGAAATGAAAATTTTTAACTTCCAAACGAAAATTCTTAATTTAATTGGATTTTTCTGAATTTAAATAAAAATGAATATCAATTGATATTTTATGAATTTCAATTTCAGAAAAATTTTTGAGTTTGCTTTATCATATTTATACACACTGATGAAACATTTCATTAAAAGCGATGAAACTTCTTCATATTTATGAAACATTTAATAAATATGATGGAGCTTGTCAGCAATTTAAACTTATATGAAACAGTATCATCATATTTATAAAGTGTTAAACTGGACGAAAATCAATGAAGTGTTTCATCATATTTATGAAATTTTTTATAATTATGATGAATCTTTTTCTTTCAGTACACTCACATGTTTAGAGATTAAAAATTAGAATAAAAAATTATCACATTTTTCGTTTTGTTTGGAAATATTTCAGAGAAATTTTAGACAAATTGGCTACCAAATGAAAGAGTTCCTAAAGGCGCATAAACTGGTATAGAAAACATGTCCGATAACTTTCAAGTATCTTTGGTATTCAAAAAAAATGCGTTTTAAGTGACAATAAAACTAACGTTATGTTGAGTTAAAAAATATATACATAAATTTATGTCTATTAAATTTAATGAAAAAAAAAAGCTTTAACACCTTTTTTTGATATTCGCTATATGCGACTCTTTCCGAAGAGCTTTTTCAACAATAGTTTAAATATTTCAAATAAATGGCAACCCTAACAGCCTACATAGGCAATATTAGTATCAACATTTTTTTTCGCTAGTACGTTAACTCTGCGTACAAAAAATCTGAATTTCATTAATTAAAACTTATTAAAAATTTAGAAAAACATTTTGGACACACATTTTTGACATACATTTTCGACACACATTTTGCTTTTTATATATTCGCTATATTTTTGGTTATTTTTTGGGTTTTTGCTAATAAAGTTGTTGAAAATGAAAGTTTCGAAAAACACCACAAAATCTGTTTCTTTATTTTATATTTACCATCTCAATATAAAACTTTCATTAAGATCTGAAGCTTCATGCAATGAAGATTAAATTATGTCACAAACATATAACTCAAAGTTGATGTTTATTGTAGGGTATAAAAGATATTACGTTTAAGAGTTGTCTGATCAATATAAAAATTGATTTAATATTTTGTAGAGGCGTCTTAAAAGCCATTTAATCATTTGATTTTATTAACCCAAACTCTATTTATTATATTGAAAAATTAATTTATTGGTAAGAGAACAACAAGAACATGATTTTCTATTAAAGCCCCATTGAAATTAGTGAAAGACACAACAGTGTTTGGTCTTTTAATGTTGTCATATCAAGAATGCATGTTAAGATCACCTGTTGATCCTTACTTATCTTCTCTAGAACATACACGCATTCTTCTCTATTGTTCTTTGTGTTGAATGGCGGCTTTTTGTTAATATTTTGACTTTTCTAAGAATTTATGAGCCATTTAATAAAAAAAAAGAACTCTTTTATTTCTTTACAAAACCATAATGAAATTAAAACAAAGATTAAACAAAGTGTCTGTTGTTTTTGATTTTATATCCTGAGCGGCTTTTTTGGTTTTAATGTTTTATATTTTTCAAATGAAATGCCAATAATGTCGTTGAAAATATTATCTTTTGTTGTCTCGTAATTAACTAAACATTTCGTATAAAAAATAATAGCATTAAGAATAAAGTTTTGTTTACTTACACATAACAGGGACGATCGTTGCAAGTAATGCCTGGTTTGCAAATTTTACCATCACCTATCATGCCCATGGGACAGCGGCCACACCTAGGTCCCGCTGCAGAATCGTAGCATTCAACACCTTAAAAACAGAACAACAGAATACAAGAAACATGTAAATAAACAAGAAATCACAAATTAAACATACATAAATATGTATGTTTTAATACATATTTAGATCATAAAAAATCCTATATTATTGTATCAATATCTGAGAAACAATATGTTGATTGTATCAACCATTTAGAGTCGTTTAATATAGTGTATACATACACACCAGGGGGGTAACCGCGTAACTAGATTCGAAGAAAAATTTCGAATTCAATAATCGTGCATATATTTAAAAATAATATTTTTGCTCTTGTACACTATATATATAAAATCTTAAAAAGTGAGATTGTTGCTTAAGACTTTCTTTTTATGAAAGTTCCAAGACTACCGAATTAGGACATTTTTTTTCCAATCGAGACCTATTATTAAACATCTATTAAGCTTTTCAAATAATTGTTATACAATTTTCCTTTCAAGTTCTTAGACCGTTTATATTCTTAAGTTTTACATGACTCCCTCTTTAAACAACTATTTTAGTTATTTCGTAATCGATTCAAAACTTTCAGGCATTGACGTTTTTTAAAAATTGTAAAACAAACTCTTAGAATCAAAATCTGTAAAAGGAGGGGTCTGTTTATATCCATAAATCTTGTTTTAATTATGTTCCATTCAATAGTTAATCTCAATATAAATCATCATGCTCATTTAATATGTTTACACAATCATGAATTAGTATACTTATGAAAATATTTCTAAATATTTGAATATTTTAAGATCAATTTATAAAGATTTTACTAATAATTTTGAAATGTTTAAAACTCAGAAATGTCAAAACCATTTAAAAATTAAAATATTAATACAGAGAACATGTGTATGAGAAAATTTCAACAACGAAGAAGAAAACTCCCACATTTACAAATGTACAATTTGAAAAATTAATGTTTTACAGGTTATGGTAGAATCTTTTGTAAAATATATGTGCTATTTCAAAAATGTTCGGTACTAGTTGAGCTGAATTTCGATGCTTCTTATTTCTCAAGGTTTTTTGAATTGAGAGAAACGATGGGGGTAAGGTTAGGAAAAAAAATCTATGACGTGCTAAGTTTCACGTTGAAAAGGCTTTACATAAAGAATTGATTTTCATTTGGTCATTGAAACTTATAAGAGTTTTTTCATTAATTTTATTCTCTAGCTCATAGTTTTTAACTTTAAGATCCAAAGAAATACAAAATGGAGTCACTAGACTTGAGAGATACATTCGCTAAACAAGCAATTTAAATATAGCTGCTTAGTGAAAAGTGTTTGGTGCTTTACGAGTGAAACAAAAATTTCCCGATTTTTAAACATTCGCAGTTTTTTTCATATTTAAATAATGGTATAATTTTATTTGAAATTGCAATAAATTTTTTTAAATTGTAATCTTGTTGCGTCTTACATTCACAATTATATTTGAAATTGGTTAGCGTATTGGGTGAACTGAGTTTCTTAGAAATTAGCAGTTTTCTAAGAAACTCGGTTCACAGTTTTAATTAAATATCATAAAACCGGCAATAACTTCGTGGTTTCCAAAATAATTTAGAGACCTCCATTCACCGTGTGTCGGTCTACCTGGTCTTTAAGGCCAGACCGAAAGACCGGGAGAGATTTTTTCAAAAAGTACCTTTTTTCATTTTGCAAAACAAATATTTTAAAGTATCCTTTTTCAAAAAAGTTTCCAAAAAAGTACCATTTTGCAAAAAAAAAGGATCTTTTCCAAAGGACCCTTTTTCAAAAAATGTACGTGTATTTTTAAAGTATTTTTTTGAAAAATTCACAAAAAAAAATTTTATAAAAATTTTGTTGAAAGGAACTCTTCTAAATTTTTCTGATATAAGTTCTGATTATAAGTTATATTTTTATATAAAACACAACGGTCTTTTTCGGGCAGTTGTACTGGGTTTTTATACCGGAGCTCCAAATAAGCTAAAACTTGAATTTTCCCTAAAACCTTTTTACCGAAATCAAATTTGACCTAGCTTTAGTAAATTTTAAAATCGCTAATACCTTAAAGGTATTTTTTTGTAAAATCAAATTTGACCTAGCTTTAGTAAATTTTAAAATCGCTAACAGCTAAAACGTACTTTTTTGTAAAAGTAAATTTTTTTAAAAGGGTACTTTAAAAAAAAATATCCTTTTTGAAAAAAGTTACTTTTATCGAAAAATGGTTCTTTTTTGAAAAAGTGTATTTGTTTTTAAAACAGTTTTTCGCCTAGGAATTTGACATGTAAATTGTATGTTTCCTGAGGTATAATAGGCTTATTCACAGGAGAGATACTTTTAAAAAATTTTAATTTAAAAGTGGTTAATATGGGTTAAAAAGTGGAAAAGATAAAATATTTTTTGTCTGGTTTGGAAAAGTTCATATTAACTAGATTGTACTGTATTTATGTTTTCTCATGCAATTACTCACCTGGATAGCAAGGATTTGATGTGCGGCATGTTGGTTCTATGCGAATATTATTGTCACCTTTAGGCTCCTTACAACCAGCACAATTCTCAAGGAGCATGCGCAAATAAGCAATCTCTTGGCGCTGGTGGGCGATATCTTCACGTAGTAATTTTACTAAAGCCATTAAATCGCTCAGTGATTTTGCGAGGGCGTCTACAAAAAAAAAAAAAAACAAAAAAAAGACAGCAACAAAATTAAATAAAAAGAATTAAACAAGGTATCAGAATATAAATAAATATAAAAAAAAGAAAAAAACACTTTGAATCGAAACAATTGTCAAGTTTTTTGCAAAAAAACTTAAAAGGTGCTCTAAGTCAACCATCAACTATTATGCATTTACTATATTTATTCATTCCCTCACAGTGACATACGACAAAAGTGCAACCCCAGCAAAAAATAGTGCTTACCCAGAAGCAGTTCCGGAAGGCATTATTTATTACTAAGCGCTTCCAAAGCAAATCCAGAAGGAATAATTTTTGCTAGCGATGTCCCACTTCCCTCTTTTAAGCCGGTGAAAAGCTCTTCGTTAATGTGCTCTAAGAAGCAATAAATTCATGCATTCGTAGGCAATAAGAAGCGCTTTTTTTGTGTGTTATTAACATAGATGCTTCATAGTATGAATTCTTTACGGTTCATTGTATGCATTATTCATTGCATCAAAGAAGAAGGCAATCGACGTTATTTTTGCTGGGGCATAAGTGCAAATAATATTGCTCATACGAGTACAACCATGTTAGTGTAGGCTGAATTCAGTTGAGTGTTAATACGAGTATCAACAAACTTCACAGAAAACAGTATTGCCACTTTTTGTGTATTTCCACGAAATGCTTGTAATTTTGAATACAATATTTATTATTTTGATAAATTTTAGATTCTCAGGATTTTTTTTACTGAAAACTTTCAGGTTCTGATGACTATTAAAAAAAAAAAAAACACTTAAAAAATATGTTAGACACTTAAAAAAGTGTCTAACAAAAATTGTAAGGTAATTATCCATTTAAAGAACGGTGTATATCCTTAGGCATGTTTTCAATTAAATTACCACTCTAATTGTAAGGAAAATTTGTATGAAGATAACTTAAGGAGTTTTTATAAATTGAAATTCTGTTAAAGTCTGAGGATGTTTTTTTTAAAGCCTATGTGTGTGAAATCATTTTTGCCAAGAATGTTTTCACACAGATTCCAAAAACTTTTTCCTATAGAAAAACCTTTAAGAACCCTACGATTTTTCTTTATAAATAGTCTGAAATGCATGTCCTTCGATTCCAAAGAATTTTTCTTATATAATTTTCTCAACGAAAAGCATCAGACTCTGAGAATATAAAATTATTAATTATTTTCAATTACATGTGTAATTTGGAATGTTTTGTGTAATTTTGCTCCCATCAAGTGTAATTTTAAACTTATCTTGTGGCAACACTGACTGAAACATATGTTGGAATAATAGTAGTATGTAGCAGTTGTCATAGTAGTCAATATTGATATTACTACCACATGAAATTGCCTACTACTCTTAGATACAGATACAGAGCGAGAGTCGAGAGTGGCTATGCTGTTTTTAAAAATAAACTGACAAGATTAAGGCCATGTTACAGCGTGTATACCATGGTAAGAATAATACAAAGTAACTATAAAATGCTCGTTATTGCTGATTATTATAATGGTGATGTTGATGACGATGATGAGATGCCTTTTTGTTGATTGCAAAGCTAATCTTTAAGTACATTTTAAGCTGATTCATTTTCATTTAATCCGCATAGACGCATTATTATAATGATGTTTGCTACACGCCCCATCTCTTTGTAGGCTTTATTTAGCGTTATTTAATAGATTTTTTTATATGTATATGTAAAAATATGTCACATTCATTTCAATTTAGTTGATTTGGGTTTGTTTCATTTTTAATCTTACCTTCACAATCACCACTCATTATGGGTATGTCACCCCTACGATCAATATCCAAGGGTATTTGTTGTTGATATTGTTCAGCACTAGTACCAGGTTCATGATTAAACCAATTGCGTACATCACGTTTTTTATTTTTCTCTAGAAATTACAAATACAATAATTGGTAATATTTCTTAATTAATTGCAAAATTTTTTTTTTTTTAAATTTTACCTCTTTCAGAAATTTTATTCTTTAACATACGTCTATTACCCCTGCGACTGAGACCCTTTTGACAGTTGGCTCTTTGTAAGGCACTTTCAACACTACCATCAAAATGTAACGGATATTTTCTTTCGCGGAACTATAAAATACCACAATAATGTTAAAAAACTTTTAAATTTGTATGACGCATCTTATTTTGGAACTTACTAATTTAACAACTGGATCATCCATCTGTGTATATAATTTAGTAAGATTCATATCAATTTCATGTGAAGAAGTTTCCTTGCAATCTACTAGTAGGGAAATTCGATTTTTATGAAAATGTAACGCCAATGAACGTATGGTACTAGTTTCATTTGTATGGGGTATATCAAAGTGCAGTGATTCTACATCACCAGCTGCACTTATATCCAATGTTACTCTTTGTTGTTTGCGGTCCAAGAAAAAGGACATTTTGTGTTTTAAGGTGGGGAAATCAATCATAAATAGGGCTTCTATGGATATATGAAGTTTACGTCTGGGTCTATAAGAATACATAAATAGTTCTGCTGTTAAAAATATTACAAATATTTGTAAAAATTAGGATATACTATTTCCTTAACTGAAAATCTTGAATGAATTCAAAAGTTGTCGAAATAGTAAAAAGTAGTGTCAGGGATCAAAAATTAATTTTCGTGCTTATTATAATTAAAAGTATAATACTCCGTATAATATATAAGGGATTTTCTTAAAAATATTTTAAATTGGGAATAGAATATATATTTTTTTTTTTATATCACATTTATAATTGGGAATGGAGTTTAAAAAATGATGTTCATGTGTAGAATTTTTAGCCATCAATTGAAGTTAAAAATACCAATTGAAGTGAAAACTTCCATTTGAAATTAAATAATTTAATTTTTCATTTAAAAACTTCAATTAAAATTACGAAATTTTATATTACATATATATTAGAATTAATTTTGAAAAATAGATTTTTGGATATTATCACTTTTTAGAAGGTTTTGTATCAATAAAAATAATGGCGTATTTTTTTCCCGTGCCTATAGGCGACTGAAATCCAATAAATTATTATATAAACCAATAAATTATTTTGTATTCACTAAAAAATTATATTTTTAAACTTTAATAACTTTTGAACGGGTAACTACAAAATTAAAATTTTTGGACCATTTTTCTCAGATGTAAGTATTTTTTCATTGTAAAAAAAAAAAATTAACAAAAAAAAATATTTTAATTTTTTTTTTTTAAATAATTTTTTTGGACCACTCAAATTATGCATTCTGTTGCGTTCCAAAAACTAAAAAAAAGCTTATGGGCCTATGTTTTCCCGAAGAATCGAATACTGAAGTAAGATTTGACATATATTTACCCGTTTTTGTTGTATGGGAAAAGGGACCCAAAATCCGCGATTTTAGTCGCCTATAGGCACGGGAAGGAGTTGGAATTAAAAAAAAAAATACGCCATTATTTTTATTGATACAAAAACCTTCTAAAAAGTGATAATATCCAGAAATCAAAATCAAACAAAAATTTGAAAACGAACTCTAATATATATATTAAAAAATTCTATTTAAATTTAAGAACACGTCAAGAAGACAATTTCAAACAAAAAATAAAAATTTCAACAAAAGGCTAAAATTTATTTTAACAAAGCTTATGAAACTTTTTTATGAAATGATAAAGACCTATGAAACATTTATCATACATTTTTATGAAACTCTTCATCATATTATGAAAACTTTATAAATATGACGAATAATTTATGACAAACTATATATGAAACAGTATATGATGAAACATTTTCCCTGAGTGTAGGGGCAACCAAAAATAAGCTAGAGCTAGATTTTTTATTTGGAAGAATAGAACTATTCAGATTAAACACAATTTCTGTTCTAGAAATTATGAAAATGATAAGCTTTAGTTGTTAGAGCTGTGTTTGGCTTATTTTTTATATATGCCAATTTTATCATAATATTTTGTTAAACTATTTCATTGAAATACAATAAGAAAAACAATTTCTCTATTGCAAATTTGTTTGACTTACGAAATTCCAAGGAATAAATTATAAACGCATTTTATTTGTGGTAACAATTTTATTTAAAATAATGAAATTTAGCTGGATAAATTTAAAATTTTATGGCTTATTTTACCGTTTTCGAGCTTTTTTAAGCGCCTAAAATATTGTTTTTAGATCTTTTTTTAATGTCAAATTCATATGAAAATATTTGTGGTTAAAGTGAAACTCTGATTATATGTAGAGAAGTTACTCGCCTTTAATATTTACAAATTTTTTTGGAATTATTTATATGTATATTAATAGGTCATTTAAAAATTTGATAATTCTTAGTTACTAACCCTATAGTAGATAATTTCACTTACCTTATATGACGCATTGATATAACACAATCACCCTTTTTAATATGTTGTTCCAGTTCTGATGAGGCCACTGTAGGATATGGAAGAGTTTTAAAATTATTTTTTTTTTATCGTATAGAGGAGGAAATAAATATTTAAATGCCCTTTTTTATTATCTCGCATGTAATCAATTGTTTAAAATTAAGCAAACATTTTCACACACATACTCAATAAATATCCATTGAATAAATATCATGCTGTGCATTTTTTTCATATTTTCACTTACCTGGATCTAAAGACAATGACGCCACTTGGGTCAGGCATAACAGAGCCGTCAGTATACTTAAATTCAACCAATTCATAATGAATTTGCAGTTATATATTTTGTGTGTGTATTTTTTTTTTGGGTTTTTTCTTGTTGTTCAAGTGTCTCCTCGGTGTTGAAAAAATCAACAGCGGTTTTCAAAACCGCGCTTATCTGTTATTGGTGTGTCAACAGTAAATAAATTTTATGATTTCTTCTTTGTTATTTGTAATATACTTTTTTTGGCTACACAATCTTGTCCAAAACTGCAAAGAGTAAATAAAATTTTATTGCTGTTTAGTTTAATTTTTATTTTTTATTGTTCATAAAATAAATGCTAGTTCATTAAAATAACACATGTTTTTCAGATAAATTTAAGTTTATAAATATTTAATTTAACACTTTATGATATCTCGGTAAATATTACAAAATAAATCTTTTCAATAACTTTAAACACAAGTGTTGCCATCAATTGTCTTATTGCGAATGATTTTGAAAACTAATCTATTACATACATACATATTCTCGGCTACAACAGTTCTTATACAATACAACAATTTAATAGTGGTAGTAGTAGCATTTAATAGAAATGTGGTATATGCCAAAATTAGTATTATAATTGTACATACATATACCAGGCAGTCCATATAAATCCAGTCAACTACTAACCGAAGACTTATATGAACATTTAATAATCATATAAACACATTAACATATAGCCATCTAAAGCAATCATAAAGCCAGGCCTTAGTTTTCAATCCAACAACAACAAACGAAAAAAAAAATATCATCATCAACGTCTCCTTACCATATTGGGTCACTTACATTAAAAGAAAAGAATCAGTAGTAGAAAAAGTGGAAGAAAAAAACTCAAAAATAAACTTCAAGTTTAGCTTAAAATAAACGACCGGCATTCCACACCACAACGTCGCATATAATTTACAAAAAGTGTCAAGTTTTTTTTTGAAATTTTTCTATTCCGCCTTTCAACAATTTTTGGTTTTAATCTTCTTTCAATGATCATCATAGGAAAATATCAAAATGACACCTTTTTTCTTAGTGTCATGTCGTCTAATGATATTGAAATTCAAAAAAGGGTTTAAATTAATCTGACAAGGTGTCAATGATGTTTTCAACTGTATGATATCAAGGTTACATTAAAGTCTAATAAATTATGACGATCTTAATATCTATAGTGTATTTGCTTCTTTCCTGTTTCAAGATAGTTTTCGTAGATTAAATATTATAATCTAATTAAGCTTTAAAGAAAAGTTTTAGCTATTTTATGAACATTCTTTTGATTAGTATTTATATTGCCATCAATTTAATACTTTTTTTTATTAAAGTTTTGTATAAATTTATGTCAATCTATGTTGTTCATAAATTGTAATAATTATTAAGATCGAAGATATTAAAATTCTCCGAACTTGTTACTATGCATAAGGCATATGAACAGAATTGAATTTTCAACACATTTATTCTAAATCCAATCGTATGTGTGGAGTATTAACTTGAAGGCTATGTAGGAAGGAACTTAACCCTTTCACTACCCTTGTACACTACAATGTATACATTTTTAATAAAATATAAAAAATATGATAAATGAAATAAAACTTTTTTTGATAAGCCTTTATCTCCGAAAAGGGGCGTTTGGTGTATATCATAAACTAACAACGCTAGAACCTTGGCTCGCAGCTTCATTTAACCCATTCCTGCTTATTGGGTATTTAAATACCCAAAAAGGAGCCATCTTAAAAAAATTATAGCTAAAGCCAGGTAAGAGTTGCATCAAATTGATTTTTACAGGTAGGTGGTGAAAGGATTAAATACTTTAGGAAAATGTTGATGTAAAATTGGGGTTTGATAAGTATCTGTTTAATTGTCTGCAAATTTACATATTCTGAAAAATTGAAAGAAAGAATTGAAATTGCCTCTGAAAAATTGGAGAAGCGACACATCGGAAAACTTTATTGTTGGCTAATAGTGTTAGGTATTCTTTAAAGTGCAAAAAATTTGTAGCTGGGTAGGACCACTCACTTGGGCTACAGGTATGATTTCATGACATGACCATTAAAATATGTATTTTACAGTTTTATGAAGTACCCTTGCTTGAAATATCGATTATTTTCAAGTAAAAATGAAGAGGTTTACATGAAAGAACATAACAAAATAATTTAATTAAAAAACCACAGAGGAATTATTTTATATCAGTGGTTAATTCATAAGTCCCAAGTATGGGAAATCGAAAAGAAAATGATATCAAATAACTTCCAAAACCTTAAGTAAAGAATGTGTGAAATTTCATCGATATTGGACAATGGAATCGGGGGTCAGGCATTAATGGGTTAATAACCATAACAAAACCAACCAAATAATGTTTGGTTATTCGAAAGTTTTAGTGGTCAAATCTAATAACCAGAACAAAACCAACCAAATAATTTTTGATTATACGAAAGTTTGTTTATGTTCGGACCAATTTTTTGTTGGGTAGGAGGGGGTGGGGGGAAATGTTTAAACCGTTTTTAAGTACCCCAAAAAAGAATCAGAAATATATAAATGTATCCACAAACAAAAGGTCGGTAGTGAAAGGGTTAAAAGTAAAATTCTAAATATTCATATTTGTTCATTTGTTACGTAAATTTGTGAACATCAAAATTGTTGAGAATTAAGATTCTAAGCATAGTTTTTGTCGACAAAACTGTCAGATTATAAACACATTTTCCATAGCACTTCAGGATAATTTTTTTTTTGTAGAAAACTATAGTTAGTTCTTTGGAATTTTACGCAAAGATAAAATATTAGATTTTGCACAGACAACCGAATTTGTTAACAATCAAATGGGTTGGTTGTGATTAAAATTTTGTTATATATAACTGTTAAAAAAACAACTAGCAAAATTTGCTGACAAATTTTTGCTAAAACAATTTTTTAAGCAACTGACAGAAATTATTATTTTTTTTAACTTTAGTTTTTTTTTTATTTTTCAAATATGATTATAAAAATCATTTTTTTCGATTATGATAAAAATGTGTATCTACTACATTATAATTCAAGCCAAAATTCCAAATGGTACTTCAATTTTTTTTTTTTTTTTTTTTTTATTAATAATCATATATGTAATTACAAATTATATACTATTACCCTAACCGAGCACTAGCTACTATGGCCTTCGGCGCGTTGTAGTGAAAACAGACCAGTGCCTCTGGTGGGAATCGAACCCACGACCCCCGCATTGATAAGCCAGCACGCTACCAACTAGCACTTCAATTATTACGTGTTTATACATTGAAGATACCATAAAACTTTCTGATATTTATTTGTAAACTACCTGTACCATCCGATCACAATTGGCCAAGTGTTTCAAAAGTTTTGAGTGAAAATGTCAGGACACCTCTTAAATCTCCATACAATATGGAAGACGTAAAGTCCTGTGAAAAGAAATTAAATAGTGAAAACTATTCAATTTGTATTGATAAAAAAAGGACTTGTGGGATTTTGTTTCCAATGATACACTTGAAACTCCAAATGCATTTTGGACTACAAAGGATGGATAACCTGGTTCTACCATCGGGCTTTTAGTGCAAGATTCTCAACTGTTACATCTTCACAATTTGCAAACAACACAAGAGTACTGGGAAGCGTTAAGAAAAGTGCATGAAAAGTAAACACTACCAAGTAAAATCATGCTGCAATTGAAAAATGGTCAAGGTATGGAAGCACACATATCAGAAATGCTTGAAACAGTCGATAATGATTTGGCTGAGCAACTACCCAGGCAGAAAAATACAATTGGCACAGTGTTGGAAAAGCTTCGGCGACGGTTAGTTATGCGTTGGCAGAACGTGGGCAATTCAAAAAATTTGCTGCCAACCGTTGGTTTGAGTGAATTTGCCACCGTTGGCATAACGTTGTTAATTCAAAAAATTTGCTGCTTTCAAAATACTTAAAAATTACCTAATTTTCAGAAAAAATTTTAAAAAACCGCATTTAAACAGCAGCAATACAGTTCGGTATTAGACTTTTACATCATATTTAAATGCGTTAAATATAATAAAATGTAAAACTAGATACTGCTTCTAATTGGTTGTAATATTGGTAAAACCAATATTGGCAAAGAATTGTTTGTTAAAACACCGAAATTTCAAGTCAAGAAAACTTGAGAAAATTCTAATGATGGAAATGATAAGAAATATTCTATGAACTCTGTTGATGAATTATTCCAACAACATGAGCAGCAACAAGGATTTCTGTACAAATCTTAATCCTGATGTTCGTTTTGACATTTAGCTAGCATATAGTAAAAATATATCTGTTAAAGGTTCTGGTGAAGGTTTTATATACTGTCTTTTTCCTGAAATATATGGCGCACCTCGTTTAACGCATCCCCCGATGAACCAAACACATCGGTTTTGCTTTTTGAGGATTTTTTTTTAATAAAAATTTTTATGGTTTTTTAATAACCAAACATAAAACCGTAGTACGTTGTTTGTGTTAACCAAGGTCGCACTATAACATTACTAGTATTACTTAACAGCAACAAATATAAAATTTAATTTCCTATACTTTGATCTACTATCCATACAAGTTAATAAGATCATAAAACTAAATCACAACAATCTTTTTAGATAAAAGATACTTAATAAAAAAGACTTTATTTTAATTGCCGCCAAACTAATTAATACTTACAAAAGAATTGACAAGACAAGGCAACATACGGAAAGAAACAAGGCACCAACCCACCCACGAATAAGATACATTGTACCGACACTCGTCACAATAATTTTAAGCTTAACATACACATACAAATGCCATAATCATGGCCAAGAAAAGCCCATGTGAAAAATTACTATTCGATGCATGTTTTTTGGTTAATAAGATCAATTTAAATAAATTCAAAACCGAATAGGGAAATGTTTTATGACGGCAATTAGTATACAACTTTGATACATCGTAGTCAACTAATACCAATAAGAGATATATTATATACAGAAAGAAGGAAGGAAAGGCAAGCGAAAGGACCCGAGTAAAAAAAGTTATATAGAAAATTATACAATTTTACATAGCCAAATATGATCACATATAGCAAGGTTTGGTACTATATTTGTGTGGATATAATTATGTATAACTTTTAGTTTTTCTAAAATTTCAAATATGCGGTCATATATAAATAAGCATTAATAATTATGTTCCCATACATATTTATATGTACCTTATGAGCGGCATTTTTTCTCAACTTTAGATTTTTATCAATTATTGTTGTGATTAATGTAGAACTAATTTTAAAAGTTCGGTGGTGGGAATTTGAGAAAAATCGGATAGCATTAACCCGTGGCGCCCCGCGAACAAAGTTTTAGATTTTTGAAAATTTGTCTAAAACTGCTTTAATAAAAATACGTCTTGCAACACACCAATTTTAATTAATTTTGGCATGCTTAGCACAAATATTTAAAAATGTTTGAAATCGGACTAACGGTTTTCGAGCAAAGTGGACAAAACTAATTTTCATTTGAGCATATATCTGTCAATATTGGTTGAAAGACAACTTGAAAATAAAATTTTAAGGAAGTTTAAAGTTTAAAGAATAATAACTTTTTAACGGGTAGTAATAGAAATAAGTTTAGTATGCCATTTTTCTCAAGTAAGAATCCTCTTTAAATGTGTATACGAAAAAATAATTAAAATGAAAAAATAAAAAAAATCTATTTTTTCCGACCACCCTAATGGCTATCCGGTGCATTATAAAAGGGCAAAAAACTGCTTATAAGTTTAATTTTTCATGTAGAATCGATTCGTAAAGTCAGATTTTAAATATATTTAGCGGTTTTTGTTCTACAAAAGAAGGTACGCAAAATTCGCGAATTTAGCCTCGGAGCGGAATTTAAGGAGTTGAAATTTTTCAAAAATAAAAACGCCATTATTTTTATTGTCGCAAAAACCTTCTAAAAAGTTATGATATCCCAAAATCAAAAACAAAAACCAAAAAAAAAAACACTAATATATATAGGTATACATATATATATATCATATTCGATATAATTTAATCCATCTTTTTTCGAATCATAATATATCTCCCGTTATATGAAATAAGATATCATTATACATGACATCGTATTATTTCTTTTACTTGGGGAGACTTCAATAAAGTTTATTTAGAGACCAATCGATTTTATTGCAAAACAGTCGATGTCCAGCACTTGAGACGAATTGATAAAATTATAAATTCTTAAAAATACACACATTATAGTGCGATCAGTTTGTGGTCGCATACAATGAACATTTTAAAGATTTTTAATAAACATTAAATGATTGTTGTTCGAAAATTTATGAGAATGTAAACAACGTCATTCAAATGATGATTGAAATCTGTCTATATCTGTGCCTTTGTATATTTTATGTAAGTGTTTATATTGGCGCGCGCGTCATTATAGATCATCAAATACAACTTGAATATCTATTGCACTTGGAGGTAGCCCAAGAGGCAATATAAACTTCTCAATCATTGGAAATTTAAATATTTTGTCAGTTATAGTGTAATGTTATTATATTGTATGTCCAACACCCAAACTCGTACACTCTGCATTTGTATACCCTGAAAATAAACCCATATGCATCTCTTGGAAATGTACCTACATTCCAACTCGTCGTTCACATCATCCAAAATACAGAAAAAGCTGTCGTTAAATGTTTTCGTTTGTTTGTCAGTTCAAGTGATTGAGTGGCCTGGCCAAGCATACAGGCTATGCTCGATTTTTGGATGTTTAGTTGGTTGATTGTTTGTTTGTCTGGCTAAATGCCTGGCATCTTTACAGAAGCTTTTTTTGGACATTACATACAAACATAAACCAAATAACAAGATCTACTAAACTCATATTATACCCATATTCATTTTTGTTATAATCAGGGCAACCAGAATTATGCTGTATCATGTTTCTTCCTGTGCATTGTTGTGGAAAATGAAAGAGATATTTTTCCGTTTCAGAACAATTGACGAATTCTGGCATCGTTTTGTTGAAGCATTTGTTATTCTTAATTACATATTTTGATTATACGAGCAAATTTTCTATAAAAAATCAATTAAGCATATTTTTGTGCTTTTTAGATCATATTTTATATTTTTTTTATAATCTTTTGTTTCCTTTTTTGTTACACTTAGAATACAATGTAGGTAAAGACCACTGCAAATGTAGTTGAAAACAAATGAAATTTCACTTAAAGAAAGGACGACTTATGTACATTTCAGTAAATTCAACTAACAATGTCAAACTGATGTTACTGTAAAAAATGAATGTAAAATCATAAAACAGTCATTTGATGTGGTTTGTTTTTTTAAATGAAACATTTGTTCTACAAAAGAAACTGTATTACAACCCAAACAACTACATATTTTCAAAAGTACCCTGAGTGTAGCAATTGAAATTAATTTTACAAAAGTTAGTCCAACTGTACTAGAAAATATTCTTTAAAATGCGAATTTTTAACGAACATGATGTTTATGATCAATTTTTTTAATTTTTAGAGCTTTTTTTGTGGAAATTAAATTGATTTTTTAGAGAATTTTTTTTTTGCTTGCCCTGGTTATAAACGTAGGAAATGTGTGAGCGTTGTTGTTTTTGCTGTTGCTGTTACAGCTGCTGTTGATGTGAATTTTGACGCCGATATAGAAAACGCGATCAGACATTCATGATCAACAGCTTTAGCATATCTTTCTACTAGCTAGTTGTGGTTTTTGCAAATCTTTTTACCTCATATGGTGCCTTGGTACGATTTAGTTAAGAAAAAAAGGTGTGTAGGAAGACGAGTTTTGTATTTTTGTGTGCATATTTTTTTGCGCCACATTTAATCGACCAAACCTAAAATCAAATATACAAATTTTACCCTTAAAAATGTTGTTAGTAAAAAGAAATTTTAAAAATTTTTAAGTTGAAATTCGAATTATTCACAACTTTTCATATCAATAATAAATTTTCTTTTGCATATATTAATAGTACCTACTCTACCACAAAAATTTCAGAACGAACTCAAAAACTTATGAGTGAAAACATAAACACAAAAAAGTGTTATTTTTCGATTTACCATCTCTGATTTCAATGAAATTCAACATAACTCTCGTACTTGACAAGAATTTCAGGAAGCATACATTTGAGAGATTACGGCATACAAATTCAAAAAAAAACGTTAAAGTTTTACTAAAGTATCAATACAAAATGGATTTAACTTTTGAACTATAGTTACAAAATACAAAATTCATACTGGCCATATCTTTATGTAAATCTTAACTTTTTCATAAATGGGTCAAAGGTAATTTTTTGAGGTACTAAGTTTAAATGCCCATTTCTCAAAAGGTGAACTTTTTTCAAATTCTTAAAAAGATGTAGGGTAAAGGCTTCATGCCCTCTGTATTTCGGCATCCTAGAGGTGTAATACCCTAAATTCCGACTGGAATCGACGTAACAAGAGCAGTTAACACTTCTAATCTATTTCTGGAGTGGATATGCGCAATAACACAGTGTTTGCTGACATAAATTGTTATTGCTTAAAAAGTAAAATATCAAAATTGTGTTTTTTGTCGTATAGTACCAACCTACCTTTGAGTCAAAAAATATATTTTCAGTGAGTTTTTTACATTTTCTATACAGTTTTATTATGACAACGCTCCCCAAGAACAACCGACCTAGGTATTAAGGATTTTGATGCATTGCTCAATGCAATTAAAACAACCAAAGTCGTTAATTAATAGATAAGGAGCACAGACTTATTATAATTTTGTTTGTTGCACTTTCTTTATTTAGGTCTATGGACACAATATTTTTACAGACAAGCTTATTATTTCTGTAGGTTTTTAATAAAGAACAAGAGAAGGAGCTGTACTATACACTGAACTAAAAACAGTGGTGGAATCAACTAAATACCATGTTAAATTGATGAATGGGGTGATCACTATACAACCAACAAAATCTGTCTGTAATTTTAACAAATTGTTTAGTAAATGTATTTTTTGACGTTTAACTATTTTTTGATTGTTATTTTGACGAAATATCGTTAAATGTATTAACAGAAATTATTTATTTTAACAAATTTTTTTATTCAAATTGAATAATTATTTTGTTGTTGTAACAACAAGCTTAAATAACAGACAGAAAGTTAAAAAATATATTTCTTTGGTAATTTAACTGTATATTCCATTGAAACATTTAAAATAACAGTTTATAACGATTAAACTTTAAAATAACAGTTGATTTTTTATGGAAAAATTCTTGTAAGTGTACTGCTATTCAAAAAATGTGTTTTAAGTAACATTAAAACTGGAACTTTATTAAGGATAAAGCCAAAAGTAATGCATAAAGCCAAAAGTAATGGATAAAGTCAAAAGTAATGCATATTAATGCATATTTAATTTAATCGTGCGGGTGTTTGAGCTTTATCCGACATTCACAATCGTTCGGTTTTTATGTGACTCTTTCCAAAGAGCTTTTTTCCCTATATTTCAAATAATTCAAAAATGTGGCCACTCTGTGTCCACGTTATATCAAGTTTAGTTTTATTGAATACTATAAACCTTGGTACAAAAAATGTAAATTTCGCAAATTTCTAATTTAAATTGAAAGTTTATTTATAGCAAGCTTTAAGTTTTGCATATGTCTACTACATTTTTTCATGAGTGCATTGGAATTGAAGGAAATTTTCATAGACATACACGATCACTTTGTTTTCAACACAACCAAAACAGCCAAAAGATGAATGTTTTAAATGTTCAACCAAGATTACTCTCATTTGTCGTGTTCCATAAGTAAATGAGAGTAAAACCTTTGAAAGCTTATTTTTGTTACTACATATTCGGTTAACACAAACACTACTCTACATAAAGCCAAGAAAACATAGAAACATGTGTCAGTTATGTTGTTGTTGTTGTTGTTCGTACTCGTAGATTTCTA
Organism: Delia radicum; assembly: GCA_021234595.1. NCBI lineage: Eukaryota > Metazoa > Arthropoda > Insecta > Diptera > Anthomyiidae > Delia > Delia radicum. The sequence continues at coordinate 52,832 of JAEKOY010000042.1, forward strand.
TAGCTGTTGTTGTTAGTTAATCAAATAACTTGACTCAAATACAAGTTGTAAAGATTTTGGCGCCTACGCATAAATTTTTATTATTGTTCATTTCAAAAATTTACTAAACATTTTAACTCTGAACACTGTTTTAGGAATTTTCAAATTCATTATAAGATTTTCTTTTAATCTTTTTTTTCAAATTTATTTTTTTATGTGAAAAGAAGGAAAAGTTTGCGTTCAATCATGATTATGTGCTTAAAGTAATGATGGTTGGTTTAAACAAAAAATTCAAATCTATCTAGATGATAGATGGCGCTTCTTGGAAGTCAGCCTTTTTTTTATATTATGAAGAGAAAATGTTACATGGTTTACACTTAACGTATGAACAATAAACTTCCGGCGTACTTGTATAATAAATAAAAAAGTTTTTAAGTAAATACTTTGTTCGTGTTATGTCAGAATAAAGTGGAAAAATGGAAAAAGATTTTTGTAATTTTATTTTGACATGTCAATAATAAACATAGAAAACAAATGATGTTGCGGTGATATTAACTAAAGCCCATAAGCAAATCGGTTACTTTAACAGTTTTGTTCAAATTTAAATGAAAGTTTGTTAACATCATCCACATACACAGAGAGGAACAAACAAACCAAAACTGGTCTATGGCGATATTTTAAATATTTTAATTACTTTTCTTTGAGTTAATTTAACATACAAAATAAGGTAAATATTTTTAATTTATTTAAACGCCCACTTGATTTTCAATTCGATTTTATATTGTATAACATTAATTTGTTTATTTTAAAAAATTTAAAAAAAAAAAACTTTGAACATCTATTTCTTATTTAGATTTTAATGATTTTTTTGCGGTTTTCTATGACTCTTCTAAGTGATTTGGTATTTCCGTTTAATTTTTTTTTTAAATTAACCATTTTTTCGTTTTCAAAATACTTTATTATAAAATTGTTATTCCTAATGTGGTCGTAAGTCAGGCTAAGTTATATAAACAAGAGGGCGTTAATATTAATTTATATCAAGTTTTCTATTTAAAAAAAAAAACAACAATTTTTTCTACTGTGTAATAGTTTCTGAAAGGGGTTATTTGTTGTTGTTTTTTTTACTACCTACTTAACAATACAATGAACCATGTAATTAAGTTTTCTATATACATAAATATAAATTTATAATGATAAAATATAGGATTAAATTTATAACTTAATTATAGAAATCATGGTGATTTAAGATTAATATTGTATAATGTTTCAGTAGAGTCTACAACCGAAGTATATTATATTTAACCGATATATATATAATTAACCGATAGTATATCATAGGACAGCTATGTATATAAATTTTCTTCAAATTTTACGATTCAAAACAAAAATTTTAAATTAATAATACAAACACTTTTTCATTTGGCTAAACATTCAGGCATGCAGTAACTATGCCCCTTTCCACTATAACTAATTTTTTCAATCGAGAATTTCTCAAAAACGGTACGTGATTCAGGGTCCCATAATGTGTGATGTTTTAATATCATTTTCTCATTAGAAATTTTGTCTGAATATATACAATGAATAGACTTTATCCTTAAATTGAAATTCCCTGTTCTATTTTTTAATTCTAACAGTTGATCAGTTAAGGCAATTATAGTTTGATTGTGATGATAGAACTTCGGTTGCCCTAACAATAATTCGATAGTCACAACTAAAAAATTCGGTTACCACAACCAAACCCTTTGAATGACAATAAATTCGGTTGTCAATACGAATCTGTTTTCTGGTTGAACCATTTAAAGAATTTCTGCTGAAAAGTTCTGCAGATAAGTAACAAGTATCGGTAACAAAAAGTTAGAAAATAACTTTAAGCAATGAACTACGGAATGTTGTACTTAAAAAGTTATGGAATCACACTAGAGAGGTGCAATGAAATATGAGATTAGCCGTTGTATACATTAAGATTGCGGTTATTTGAATTTAACAGAAATTGGGACATAATCAGGCAGCCCGTTTCTATTTTGGTTTGTTAATACGTTTTTTTTGGGTTTTTGCTTCTTTAGGGGCAATTCACGCGCTATCTACCCGAAAAATTTTCGACATCTGTTCATTCCTAGCAGTCTTTCCAAACACATTAGGTTTGACACAACTAAAGATCTGTATCAATTCTACCAAGATGTACCTACATCAAGTTTTAACGATTTCCTTGCAAATAGTAGGGCGTGGTATTTCATTTGCATGTTTTTCTCGCTAATCTAGAACTGATATAAATAGATATACTAAATATTTATCCGAATCATCAAATTTAGAACAAAATAGTATCGATTTGTAATTGTATATTTTAGATAAAGTTTCAGTGGACGAATTCGAGCGACACTTCATAGTTATAATGCAAAAATTCATTGATATCATGCAAATAATTCTCTCAGTGCACGCATAATATATAATTAAATATAAGGTATAAAATTGTATAATTTTGAAATCTGCATCTACATTACATTAAAATCCATTAAATTACATCTAAATTAAGTAGAAGTCATTAAAAATAAAATAAAAACTCACATATTCTCATGACAAGTTGAAATCCCTTCTCATGTCCTCGCTTACTCCTTTAGAAGATGGTATGCACCTTTTCAGTTTTTATAAACTTTAAATGATTTTTACACACGCTATATAACGATCGTCATGCACTGACATTTAACTGATGATGATAAAAAAAAAGAAGAAAAAATTTAAACCGTTAAGCTAAGGATCGTATTGAGTGGATTAAAGATATTTAAAAAAAAAGTGATCTCGATATTTTCGTTTTAATAGATTCATTTTAAACGATTTTTTTATTTGTTCAAAAGCTTAACTAAATCCCATTAAGTTATTATGTATTAATGTTGGTTTTAATTGCCATATATTTTTTATTATTTTTTTTTTTTTTGTTAAGAAAACACTTTTAGGACACACATTTTAATTTAAGCGAACACAAACATATATCATCATTACGAAATTTACAGTAAAAAAAGTTATTTGAATTTTATTTTTTATTTTTATTATTTTTTTACCACATCACAGCAAACTAAATTAAAAAATCACACAAATCACGACACATTATTTTAAACAGACAACAAACACTTCGAGCAAACCTGGCAATGGACCATCTCATCTATCTATCCATCCATATATTCAACCCACTCTTAATATGTTATATGCTGTGGATGATAAAGATGATGATGATCCTATTTAAAGTGCCAAAAGTGATTTGTGAAATCTTGCGCAGTCAGAAAAAAAGTAATAAAAATTAAAATAATATTCCATTAGCAACGAACGAACATACATACACACGCACGCACCTCTTCTTTTAAAGTTTATTTAGTTGGTCGGGTTGACACTATGATGAGTTGAGACCATCATTCAAAAAAAAAAAAAATAAAAAACAAATCTCTACACGATGTATACAATGCCAAATGCAGCATGCAAAAACAAAAACTATCACACAATAATATTAAAAGAGAGGAGAGTACCCATAAACTAACTGTAAAATCATTAGCTAAGTTGTCGTGTTTGATATTGTTTGTTGTTATTGTTAAAGATAATGAAGACCTTTTTAGGTATGTAGTTTTGAAATTCTTTATGTTTTCTTTTAAATGGTAATTAAATTGTTTTTATTTTAATTAATTTTTCTTTTTAAATATAGCACATCACTCGCGTTTACAATGTTTCACAAATTTATAAATTATTCACCTTTTATCTGGTTTTTATAAGCTAAGAACCCCTGACTGCTTTGGTCAAGGTACAAACGATGACTGACTGTGTGTTTGGATAAATAATCATAACAGAGCACAATCAACAGCCAACCAACATTTATGCATGTTAAGAATTAAAAAATATATATATACTCACTCATTCACTTAGCAAACTCACGATGGCAACAAGGTGCTGCTAGTTGGCGAACATCAAACGCCTGTTGCCTGCTGTTTTCTTTGGTGTTCCGTTCCTCCATCCCGTCCGTCAATAGATGCTTTTATCATTTACAGCAAACAAGATCACAACATGTGGTTGTGCGTTGCATAAATAAAAAAAAACAATAAAGTTTGTTTATCAGTGCTCGTATTCATAATCTTTGGTGAGTATCGATCTCTTTTCAATTTTCTAATACATATTAAATCAGTATTGCCAGATAAAATGGGAATGTAATCTTTGATTTGGGGTGGGGGGAAGATGATCCTTCGATATTCATTCAAAATATATTTATTACATATTATACAAAGATAGGAACCAGCTGATTGAGGCAAAATGCTGGATAGAAAACGAGCAAAGTGAAATGTCAAAAATTCAAGGAAAAAACAAAAGAAATTGCAGAGAATTCTAGATAAATAGATGCAAAAAATATATGATACAAAATATATGGAGATTTTCTATAACTATCTTCTTCTTCACATCTCACGGTAGGGTTTTTGAAAATAATAATGGTGCACTCAGAGAAAAAATTAGCCATTTGTCAACTAAAAATCGGTTACTAAGACTAAAAACGGTTGGTACAACTAGATTTTTGCAACAAAATTATTTTACCACAACCAAATTTTAGTTGCAACACCCACAATATTCGGAAATAGGATTTGAATGTGGTTGTACTAACCGAATTTAATAGTTATAGCCACCAAAATTCACTTTTCAATTCGGTTTGTATTTTATTTTCTGTGTGTAATAAATAGGGCAAGCAGTTTCATAAACTGGATTCTAAATTTTTTTTCTATTTTCAAGATTTTTTTTATAACTCCGATTTTCGACTTTCATTAGATATTAGACAATTTCTTGTACAACAATATTAATAACAGTATTAATAAAAATTTTTGTTTGTAAGCCTCAATTTCACAATGTCCCGTTAGCTACTAACTGGGACTTTAACTGACACATTTGTTGTTGTTTCATATATAAATGAAAACTACTCATTCTGACGCAGAAGCCCATTTTTACACCCGAAAGGTTTTATTGAGCAGATATGTTCCTAAGCGAATATTTTTCACTTTTGCCCCTCTATCACACATCCAAATTGTATTAGGGTTTCGGTTGGCAGTGGCGGCAAAAATCTCTTGTCAGTAACAAAATTACAGAGAGTTACTCCAAATTTACTCTCAAAAATAAAAATATAAAAAAAGTACGCGAACGCAAAATTTGTAAGAATTTGAAAAATATATTAAACAGCTAATTCTCAATATGGAAAAGACAAAAGAAAATTTTGATGAGGAACATTTTAAAATATTGTTACCTTCTTCCGTAGTTAATTCTTTAATATTTATAACTTTAAATTCATAAAAAATTACGGAATTGTTTAATAGGCACGTCCGAGGAAGTAAAAAATCTACAAATTATTTATTATTAATACTTGTTATTTAACTAAGAATCATATACTTACAAATTATATATTATTACTCCAACCTAGCACTAGCTACATGACTTTCAGCTAGTTGTAGCGAAAACAGACCAATGCCTCTGGTGGGAAGCGAACAACTAGCCTACCGGGAGCTTAGTAAAATGAGATTAAACTCAAAACTCGCTCAAAAAGATATAAAAACCCCCGAACCCACAAAAACCACACTTATCTTATTTACACAAGTTTTTACAATAGAAACGTTTTTTGGTATGATTGGCTTCCCCGCGGGTACCCGCGGTAACTTACCTCGAATGAAAGTAATGTTTGTTTTTGTTTACTAAACATACAGGCATATGTTTTGTCATCATATGTTTTTTCCGCTTACAAATCCTTACTAGCAAAAATGATTGTGTTAAAAACTTGTAAGTTCTCTGTCATCGAACTGCCATTTCACCTTTTTCTTTTTTTTACTGAGTATTTCTGTAAGCGGGCACCTTCTAGTAAACACTTATTGTGTAAACTCCTCTATGGAACATCAGTTAATATCAACTTTTACCTGAGAGCATTGCTACATTGAAGCATTGCTACTGGCCCTCAGCTGATTTTAAAAGTGATGGTAAAATAACCAGTGTTGACAGAGATGTACTTATTCAATTTTGATGCAAAATTATTAAATTAAACTGCTTAGAGACGAGATTTTTAAATATTTTTTTAATAATTTAAATAAATTAATATAAATATGCCAAAAAAAGAAAAAAACAAAGTACATTTTTGTAAAATTAGAGTTAAGCAAATAATTTTATCGGAATAGGGGGATGTCTATTCTGTTATTGGGAACCGTTGCAATAAAATGACAACGCTATATTAATTTCTAAGTTTTTGTGAAAATAACTTTCTCCCAATAACAGAAGAATTCACAGCGACTGTCGCTATTGGAACTGTCTCTGTAATTACATATTTTTGGAAATTATGGTAATTTATACCAATATTTAAATGGCAACACTGTTTGATTGTTACCTTTAATTTTTATTGCACTTTTTCTCAGAGAAATCTCTCATTTTTTTTCTTCAACGCCCACGTGCTTTTTCTGTTGCTGTAGCAGTCAAGCTTCTGTGGCTGCTGGAACCACTGGCTCCGCTGTTGATTTGATTTTTATGTTGTTTACTTACACACTTACCCAAACAAACTCGTACATTGAAAATACTCGTATTATATAGTGATCTTTAACAACAACTTTAACAAATGCAGAGGCTGTAAAATAATTGCAAATGCGAAAAACAATAAAACTAGATCCTCTGACAGGCTGTCGTGTGTCATTTGTGGTGAGCAATGTCAACCAACTTTAGTGCTACTACTTCTTCTACTTACTACCTAAAAGAAGAAAACAAATCTTCAAATCCATGTATGGTTAGGTATGTTAGGTGGATTATTGCCGGTCTACCGACAAATCGAATTTGTTGCGCCAATCAGTAGCGTTAAGTCTTTGTAACATAACAGGCATATTTCATACATATAACATATGAACATACAAGTTGGAAGAGTACTAAAATATATATTTAGAGCTTCTTTAATATTAGATGTCGTACAAAAAAATTGTAAAAATTACTTTGCTATTCGTTATCAGCGTACGAAATAGTACAGCAAAATTTTTACCAAATTTTGTCGTAATCGGATGCCATCGAAAAATGTGTCGTTGAAATAAAATGGATACGAATGATGAATATGGAATTTATATATTACTCATACGGTGTCAGCATACGAATTTATACAATAATATACCACATATACCTGTACGTATAATAAAAATGCAATTTAAATATTACTCATTCGTATTATAACACAAAAAACCAACATTATATCAAATTTGCCTTTTTAAGATCAAAATAAAATTGGATTCTTTCCCTAAAAAATTATCCATCCTACACAAGAATCATCAGGTATTACAATAATTTTAGCCAAAGAAAAAAGTTGCTTCGTCAAAGCATTAAAAATATCGGTTCCCAATACGAAAAGCTAAAGACGTATGAGCATTTCCATTTTATTTCAACGACTAATTTGCGATAGTCTCCGATTATGATAAAATTGTATGAGTATGCAGTAGAGTTGTCAGTCGATTAAGAATAATTCGATTAATCGATCAAACAAAACCAAACTGTTGTTCGAATAATTTAAAAAATGACGATTTTCGAATAACGAATAAATCGATTAATTAACGTCAATTAATCGAACATTTTTTTATTACAAAATAAATTAAATGAGAGCTTTTAATTTGATTTATTCTCATAAATTTTTAAAGAAGGATGACGAAAGCGATGATGATGATGAACTTAGTAGTTGATAATGGATTTCAATTAAAAATTAATATAAAAAATGTTATAAGTAAACTACGAAAATACGTCGAAAAGATAGCACATCCATAATAGAATTAGAGGGAGTAATCAAGTTTTTAATAAATAGTTTGGAAAAAATTAGTAATTGCTTTGCAACAGACTTACTAACACGTATTAAAATAAGAATAAATGAGAGACGTATAAAAGTTTTAAATACGTTAATAATATTTCTGAATTCTGAAAATTTTCCGAGCAATGAAAGTTTCCTAAAATATTCCCAAAAAAGTGAAACTAAAGAATATGCTAATGAATTGTACTCCAGATTATTTTATGTTGAAAGTAATCACAATAATTCAGATAAAAGTATTGAAATAGAAGAAGTTATTAGTAATGAAAATAATAATCTTTTATGCGAATTAAATAATTCAATTCAGAGTATTAAAAATACAGAAAATAAAAAAGACTTCAGCGATATATCAAACGATATGGTATATTTGGAAAAATCTAAAAAAAGAACAGAAAAATTAGATAAGCTATTTAATTCTCTTCTTACTATATCACCTACCTCAACAATTAGCGAAAGAGTGTTTTCAAAATCTAATTTAATAAAAACCAAAACCAAAAATCGTTTAAAAGCAAAAAAATTAAGTCAACCTTTGTTTTTGAAAGATTATTTCTTAAGAACAACCTAGCTATTTTATTTTAAAGTTTTTTTTTTTGTTAGTTATGAATTTCTTGTTAATTAAAATATTAACTTTTTTATTTTTGAGTTTGTTTGTTTGTTTGTATGAATTGTTTATTTTTTTGTTAATAAAAATATTATAAAAAAATAATTTTTTTTATTCGTTATTCCCATCGAATAATCGAATAATTTTTGAAATTTAATCGTTTGATCGAACGAGCGAAAACAATTATTTGAATTATTCGAACAAAGCTGAAAGGCGAATAATTGACAACTCTAGTATGCAGTGAATGCATATTTCCAAAACGATTTTTTTGTTTTGAAAACTATGGCAAACCTGAAGCTTTGAAATATCGCAAAATTGTAGGATTGGGACATCATTCAAAAGATCATAACTTTTGTTGCGTGAAAGATATTTAAAAAACTGCTTTTCCATAGGAATAGTGAAAATTTTGTACTTTATTTTGGGTTATACAAAAAAAAATTTTGAATTAAAAAAAAAATTCAAAATTATTAAATAAAAACACCTTTATTTTTAGATACATATCTCTAAAAGTCGCATAGATTCCACTCCGAAAGTTTCAGGATGTTTAGAACAAAAAAATATTTTTAATTTTTGTACAAAAAAAAATATTATAAAAAATTTTTTAATTTTTTTTTTTTTAATTTCTGAAACCCAAACTGTTCACTATTCCTATGCAAAAAGAATTTTTTTCAATGTTGCCTTTTGAATGATGTCCCAACTCCTAATTTTGCGATATAACAAAGCTTCAGGGTTGGCACAGTTTTCAAAATAATAAAATCGTTTTGGAAAAATGCGCTCACTACACAACATACTCACCAAATTTTATCAAAATCGGATGTCATTGAAAAATTTGTCGTTGAAATTAAATGGAAATGCTCTTATTCAAAGTGTCATAATTTTAATTTTTTTTTTTTTATTTAACACAATAAATAATGAAATTATAAAAGATAAAGAGATCGAATGACGAGTGGTCGTTTTTTATGATATATTTAAGCTAATTAAAATGAATCACGTTCGAAAAAAAATCTAAAAGATATAAAAGTGAAAATTATTTAAATGATCTCCCTCATTTTGGAACATGTACGGATCATTTAATTAATATGCATTTTCAAATAACTTAATAATCCAATCAAATCAAATGTGGAATGCAGTTCCATAAACAAATGAAATCACGACAATCAACAAAAACTACAACGGCAATAACAACAACAGAGAAGACCGTGTCACCTTTAAAGTTTAAATACAATACAATGACACAAATGATGATGAATAACGACAGCGTGTGATGAGTGAGCGTAGAAGACCGTATATTTCAAGCGAAGAAGTGTGGCATTGTGGGCGGTATATGGAGACATAAATCGTGCAATATTATATTAACATATAAAATACAGCCACATAAAACAGCAAGTGGTTTGATAAAGACATCAACGAAAATTGAAAAAAAAAAATTGTGAATGATCAACGTTAACTTTAAATAGAATGTTCATAAAAAAATATTAATAATTTTGTTTTGCCCGATTTTAAAACAAAATGTTTAACAAAACTTAATGGAACAAAAAAAATATTTGTTTAATAAATTCAGATTTTAACAACAACACCGGGGGAGAGACAATATATTTAAGAAAAGCTTTATGTTAAAGAATATTATAAGCTACAATCATCTCTCCAATTATAGGATACTTTTTCTAAGGATTTCTTTGTAATAATCGAGGAATATGTTATCCGTATTTACACTGTAAATTTAACTTTTATATACAAATATTTCGATTTTATGTAAATCAATGAATAGGTGTATTTGAAACTCAGACTTGAAGATTAAAATTATCCCTTCTCCTTTATTCACTTGTAAATTACGGGAAATTTGTTTCATATGCCCATCTCTAACCCACACCATTAAATAACATAAACAAAGTCCGCTAAAAGTCTGGTTATAATAATTTTTCATCATCTTTTTATTGGTGTTGTGGTACGTATTAATAATGTTTTCTAGTGCAAGGTAAGCAAAACTATGGCCCATAGCCTAGATTTTGCTGGCCTAAGACGATTTACAGCATTCCTTAAAAATATTCAAAACGTATCAATAAAATTTTGATTAAATTAATTAATGTGATAGAGAAAATAAATCTAAGACCCACATATCTCGGTTTTATATTTTCCTTTAGTATTTCTCAGCAATAGAAACTTTCAAGAATAAAAGAAAGTACTTAAACCCAGAATAAGATTCTGATTTTGGAAAACATACAACACTCCGATGTTTTATTTTTTTTTTTTTCAACTAACATCTTAGATTTGAACGTCTTCTTCTAAGTTATCGAAATTTGTAAAGCTGCATTTACATTACTCTCGAAATCCGGTTTAATTCTTAAATAATATTTAACTTCTAGAATAGAAGGAAAATACTCCACTTTTAGTGAAAATCAAATAGCAATATCTCTAAAACCATTAGCCCGATTTCATTCGTGTTCACGAATTATGCCAAAATTATTAAAATATACACACAGAGAAAAATGTAGCTATTTGCTAACTGAAATTCGGTTACTACGACTCAAATTCGGTTATTACGAATTTCAGACGGTTGGTACAACTCAACATTATTTTTCACAACAAAGTGTGGTTAATTCAACTGAATTCTAGTTGCAACACTCAAAATATTCACTTGGCACTTTATTTCTCTGTGTGTATACATACATATTTTTTATTAAAGGCATTTAAGAACAATTTTCAAAAATCAAAAAATTTTGTAGCATAGCTACACGGGTTCATCATGCTTTCTTAATTTTCTAAAATTCGTCCCACTTAAATGTATGACCTAGTGCTACACTAAGCTAATGCATATAATATGAAACTAGGTTTTTTAATCCGGGAATTCCCGAGACGAATTTTCAAGGAATTTTGTCGATTTATTACATTCCGATTCCCGGGAATTCCGGGGAATTAAAAAAAAACTAAAACAACCCTTTTTGCCAAACTAAAAATCCGTAAAGACAAAAAACAAAAAATTCAGAAAATTTTAACTAT
>JAEKOY010000427.1:0-25000 GCA_021234595.1 Delia radicum
GTTGGGCCTGGTGTCTTGCCAGCATTTTTTCTAGCCGATTGTAACATTTCCTTGTCTTTACGTTTTTGTTCCCATTGTGTGCTCATAATTTCCAGAATATTTTCACCATATACTAAAAATGGGGCATGTTCTCTTTTTTCATATTCTTCTACTAATTCACGTATTTGTTGTTCAATTTTCGGCAATTTAGTTGCTATAGTTTTTCTTTCTTTTTCTTCTTTTAATAATTGACCTCCACGATTGTTATATCTTCCAGGTTCAGAGGCTTTTGCCTCTAAAGCACACATACGTTCCCATAATATATTGCGATCAGCAAATAGTTCAAATATTTGCTTATTTGATTCATAGTATAACTTTAAATCTTCCAATTCCATTTCATGTAAAACCAATAAATCATCCGTATAACAGGTGGAAGTAAAATTAGAAAAGCGACTTTTTTGTGTTTCAGATTTTAAAGTTTTATCCCACCATTTAGCAATTTCATCTCGTATTTGTTGTACAAATAATTTAATATTTTGTGATTTTAAAATTTCACACCTTTGCAACTCACCATAGAAGACATCATAAGTATGTTGATTATAATCATTATAACGATTAAATTTATGACGTGTATGGGGTGAAGTATTTAAACGATCCCATAAAGTATCTAATTTAGTTCGCATACCATTAATAGTGTCTTTTAATTCTTTTACCTGAGCGCCGTAACAATCATGCATACGTTTTAAGCCCTCAAATGTTTCCTTATTCATTTTAATTTGACGATGATTCAGTAACCGGTCTTCGATTTCAGTATTAACCTTTAAATCCAGTAATTGCAAATAATGTTTAATTTCTCTTCTCATAGTGGAAATTCGATTTATACGATCGACCCGTTCATCTCTTAAGGACTCTAAATGCATTCTAAAGTTATCGATTTCTTCGGCTGTAGGTAAAGGATCAGCTAATAAAGCACGTGGTGGTTCTCCCAATTCCTCACACAGAGCTTCTTGTTCCAGTAACAATTCACATATTTGTTCTTTGCGTAATCTTAGCTGCTCTCTTAAGTCCTCCAAACTTTTATCTAATTCTGATTGTACCATAAGCAAAGGCACGTCATCTTCCGTATCATAACTGGGCAATTGTATATCGGTTTTTAATAATCTTTTTAAATTTTCTGCCTCTTTTTTTAATTCGTCAATTTCATTTTGTATGTATTTTTTGTGCGACAAAGACTCCTCCACTAATTCACCATAAAAATTTGTAGCATGATTAACCAACTTACGTAAATTTTCTCTGCACATATCATGTTGGAAAATTTGTTCCCATATGCCGGTTAACTTCTCCACATAGTTTTGGGTTAGCAGTAGCATTTCATTTTTTTCTGCCTGGTATTCTGCCATTTTCAATACAATTTTTATTTTCGTTTATTAACACGTTTTTATATTTTAGTTAAAATGAAAATGTTTAATTTGTTTTAGGTTTATTTAAAGTTGTTTTGTAGTGATTTTTAACTTTTTATAAGGATTTTATCACTTTTTTAAAAAAATTTGTTCTTGATATGTACGCGTTGTTTCAGTCATAATTTCAGTTGAAAATTAATTTTAAAGCGGTTCTTGCTGAATATAAACAGAGTTGAATAATTTCGGTAGCATCCATCTAATGACGTCAGCAGCATTGCCAGATAGGAATTTGTATGTTAAGTCAACAATTGAAAAAGCGAAAGGGAATGGAAATAAATGAAACACTGAAGCAGCACTGAAGAATCTAGTCGTTTGCTTTAATATAGCGTTTACAACTAAATGTAAAAAATAAGCGATATGCAAAATGAGTGTAATACAGGATTCAAACTAGATTCCAAAACACGTCTTTGGCAAAACGAGTGGAAAAGAATAAAAAACAAACACATGTTTTGCAATCTGGTGTGAAATTGGCTTAACGAACAGAACTTTTGGGCTAAACTCTAGTTTATGAGCATAACTTGGATATATTTAAAATTTTTACGATTGATAGAACTTTTAGTGATGATCTCACAAATAATTTGTTTCTGTCGGCGACCCCCTGGTTACCGAATTAAGGATCTTCAAAGTTAAATTTTGAACGTCAAATAATAATAGAACATTTTTTAACCGAACTTTTTAGAAAAAAACGCTCATCTCAATATTTGATTTATGTTAAAGTACGGAACAAATGTTATTTAATTGTAGCTTATGCTTTAAGCTTTAATTTAAGGTATTATTTAATCCTTTAAGCCGTCTAACACCGCAGATATTAGGAGTTAAATTCACTATATATATTTGTTTTTTTTTTTTGTAGTTTTGTTATATGGCATTTCCATAGTCACATACGTTTCAGTCGGTGGAAAAAAGTTTGAAGTGAAAAACAAAGAAAAACATGTTTTTTATTTCTGCGTGGAAAGTAAGAAGCTCTATATTTAGAGAAAAGAAGAACAAAAAAATTGAACTGCATGGTTATCGTATATAAGCAATTAAAAAGGGTGAAGTGATGTGACAAAAGTAGAAGTTGGTTTGCTCGTCTTTTACAAAAACGCACAACTCTGAAAAATGCGTCGAACGTTTTTGATGAAACTTTTTTTAATATGATTTGGAATATTTCAAGTTCATTTTACAGTTTGCTGAAGTAATAACATTTTTTGTTTCTTTTGCAACCCATAGTGTGAAACGTATTGTTACGTAGCGTGATGTGACATAAATTTCCTGTTAGGTAAATGCTACCAATTATTAAAAAATATATATTTTTTATTATTTATAAAATTAAAAAATATAAATTTTGTGTGGTCGTATAATCGTATAATTTCATATACGACTACACTTTTAAACCCCAACATAATTTAAGTTATTGGCTTCAAAAGTAAATTAAAAATGTAGACAATTGTTAAGCCCAAACTACTCGATGGGATTCGAAACGTAACTCGTTTATGAAAAAGTATATGAGTTAAAAAAAAATAGAAGATAATGTTGTTGTTTTGTCTCTATCTAACTTATTAAACGGGAACCCATAAAGAAAATCTATTTTCAACAGAATTTACTTTCCGCAATTCTGTTCATTTGTTTAGTATGAAAAACAGAGACAACATATGTTATGTAGGTACTGTTTTTACACATTGTATGATGAAGTTACATTACGTTTACGAATCGTATCCGCTAGAGTAATAAAGCCATTATCCAAAGTTTGCCGGACTCGGGACATACTTTAGGAGAAACCCCCTAAGGTTATGCTAAAACACTTTGATCAGCAAAGCTACAAACTAATTTATGGATGACTTGTTACAAATATAAGTAAATAACATTGTTAAATTGTATTTTCTAAAACTGGATTAGTAAATTCTTTTTAAAAACAGAAAATCATGTATTAGGCTGCAATAGATTAATAATTTAAAATTGTTGTGCCAAATTAATAGTATTTTAATAAGCTTTCTCATGATATACATTTTGTTTCGTTTCGATAAGGCGTTAGTTACAAAGATATGCAGTGAATGAATTTTCAAACTTTAACTAGTAACGGCCCATATCGCCGACACAAACATTTTTTTCCTGCACTCACCTATTTTACCACTAATTTCGTTTTTTAGCTATCTCCGTAAACTAGATTTGTTCGCGAAACACGCGTTTTTAAAACTAAATGTCTATACTCAGGGAGAGCTAAAAAGCGTTTATTGAATATGAAAGTGGTTGAACATTTACGGCCTTGTTAAATTAGACACCTAACGTAGGCGCATATGTATATTTAGAATTTTTTATTAGTTTTCTTAATATAACAAATGTCATTGAGTTTTTTCTTTTAACAATAAAAGAAATATAATAAATGAAGCGCTCTGTCTAACGTGTAGTGCGAGTGCATGTGGCATTAGAAATAAGTTTATCTATACCACGGTCAGTGATTGCACAGAAAATTTCATATAGACGCAATCGAACAAATATTACATTATTAAAAAAAAAAACAGGTTCACTGACGAAGGTTCAATACCAGAAACTGCGCAGTCTGATTCAGAAAATTGAAAATTTACAATGTAGTTATGATTTTTAGAAAATACACTCATTCTTCTCTACCACGCCTTTCACAATTAAAATAAAATAAAATTGCATATTAATTATAGTATTAATTGCAATTGTCTGAAAAAGACGTTAAAATTCAAACTCAAACGAAAAAAAATTTAATTCGCATTTGATAACTTTCTGCCAAAATATCTACTTAAAACAACTGCTACTGAAATACATTATTTTAGGCTATTTACTTTGTTTAATAACTGTCAAAAATCGTTATTTTACATTTCACATAGTAAAATGGCTATACTTAGTCAAAAATTAGAATAACTGATGAATATACGAATGAATAACAAGAAGTTACGGTCAAAAGTTTCTGAGTATACATTCTTTGGGTTGAACAGTTTTTCTTTTAGTGCATATTTTTTTGAATACATCAAAAAAATAATTTATTTTACAAAAAAACTTTTTACATTAAAAAAGAAAATTTTGTTGTTTTTAACATGGAAAAAAACAAGAGATTTCGAGAAAAACATTCAACAGACCTAGGCTTGCATGCTGTAAAAGATAAAACGAAAAGAAAAAGTCGTAAAAACACTCTTTTGGTAAGTGCAAGAAAACGGTGTTAACTATAAGTTTCTTTTGAATTTATATCGCTTTTCGAAATTACATAAAATAAAATAGTAAACACGTAAGGCTGCGTTCACACCAAGATCATAAACACATATCGCACTTGATCAACAAGAGGGTATTAACTCAAAATTTTAAAATTTTCAGTAGAGTCAAAAAACTGTTTATGGCCACATTTTAACAGAATTTAAAAATTCAAACATATCATAATAAGCAAATTCCATTTGAAAATATATATACATTGTTTTTGTTTTAAATTTTACCACTCATTGCAAAAAAAAATAAATTTTTGAGTTAATACCATTTTTTTGAAATTTTATCGATTTTTTTTGGTATTATTTTGAATATTTTATCAACAAAACAGTATCAACTCAAAATACAACCAAATATAAATAAAACAGTTTGATTATTTTTAACATAAATAAAGGCTCAAATCAAAATAATACATTTTTATGAAAATATACGATTCATTTCTATTTGAAATAATACCTTTTTGTTGAAATAAAGGTAATCACTACATTATCATGAAAATGGTCTCAAAAGTGGTTTTTCGAGATGACAGAGTAATCGGAATACGTTGAAATTTTTACAATAGATAGATATTGATGTTGTTAGTTGATTTCTTGAAAAAAGTGATATTTTAAAAATTTTGAGTTAATACCCTCTTGTTGATCAAGTGCGATATGTATTTAGCCATACGAGTGCCATTCGCATAAACTACAAACTGCAATCAACAAAGTTTTTCGTTAGAATCTACTGAAAATTACAGTGTATGTATTTAAAAAGGCGGCAAAGGTGTTAACATTTTAAATAACTTTAAGCCTCATTTTCACCTGTAAGCTACTAACTGGGACTTTAACTGACACATTTGTTGTTGTTTCCCATATAAATTTTGCAATTTAACTGTTTGTTAAATTTGAACTGGACATTCAGTAATTGGGCTTGAATGTTATTATTTTAAACTGTGGAAAAACATGTAACAAATACAGCTAAAAATAACGAACATTTTTAAATAATTGACAAAATTTGCAAAAACTGCAGTTATCGGCATTTTAAAAATATATTTTTTTATAAAAAAAATTTGATTATAATAAAAATATGCATTTGCTACATCCTACATAAAATTTTAAATTTTAAACGGTGATTAAGTTATTATATTTCACACTCTAACATTGTAAATGTAACTTTATAATAAATTTTATATATCTAACATGTGTACAGATTACTGATGAAGGCGACCAGGAGCGTTATGGAAACGTAGAACTACCCCATCGTGTGTTTTTATATTTGCAACCACAATCAATTTCATATCCTACAGAAGATGTACCAACTGGAAGGGTTGAAATTGAATTGGAACATAAAAATAATACAATTACAACATTAAGTGATCATTATATATCTCGTAATATCATACGAGCGGATCAATTCAATATTGATAGGCCAACATTTAGCGTCACCATCGAACAAGACAGTATCGAAGATATAACTTGCCTAAGTAATGCTCCAATAGTTCTAACATTATATGTTATAACATTGAAAAAATCTACGAGTAGTGCTACTTCTTCCTCCTCTAAGACTAAAGAAGCCGAAGAGGCAGAAAAAGATCAGGAAAAATTACTAATAGAAGAACGTATACCTGCAGCTCAGGGTTATATTGATGTAATTGAATATTTTAATAGAAAACGTTTTCGTAATAGTGATATTATTTACCTATATCCTATTGAAACTTCGGCTAATGCATTAACATGTAAAACAGAATGGGAAATATATTCATTACATCCTCTTTTAAGATATACCGTATTATCAAATGTGGCATTTATTACTCTCGGATCACTCTACAATATAAATAATTCTCTGATGGACAATTGTGATAATTTGGTTGTCAAGTTATCATTTATAGCAAAAATCCCTAATGAAAATAATGAATATGAGAAAAAATGTTTATGCAAATTTACTGCCTTTGAAAAATGTGTAATTTCCGAACAAAACCTATCCAAAAGATGGGAAAATCTTAAAAATAAAGAACTCAATAATTTACATAGCATAGGAATACTTTCTAAAACAAAATTTAGCCTCAACAAATTGTTTTTAAATATTTTGTCTACCGAAAATGTGGAATTTCATTTTGATGATATAAATATGAATGAAGATTATGCTCTTATTTGTAATTCCATGAATCGTTTTATATTGACTGATATCATGGAGAAAACTTTAGAAGAAATTTTGTCCCACGATCATTATCAGTTAATAATGGAAATATATTCTGATCGTGATGAGAGTAAGGTTTTTTTAGAAGGCTTTATTGATTTGTCAATATTTATGTATCCAGAAGGTAAGTTCTAGTACACATTGAAAATACCTAATAGAATGTAAGATATTTGAAGTTATTATAGTTAGATATTGTTCGTATGCAATTGAATTAAGACCACCTGGCTATAAACCTCATATTTTGGCCAAGTCAGAAGATACTTCTAAAAGCGGTAAAGGTAAAAAGAAAGGCAAAAGAACATCTGATTCGGAGGAACAAGTAATAACGGAAGACAAAATTCCTTTTGCTGTTTTGCAAATCTGTTTAAATAAACCAATTACAAATCCTACCCAAGATATGACAGAATTCTCAATGGATGAGTTAAAACTTAATAAATATGGGCAATGTTCAATGACACAATATACGAATACTGCTAAAATGTCATTAAAAACAATATGTTTCAATAATTACAAAGCATTTGATGATTTAGTTCGGGAAATTCTAGATCATACAATTAGGAATAATATTACAGCAATGGGCGATGACAAGGAATTCTTTTCTGCACAATTGGCTAATATAACTAACAGAATAATGAAATTGGTGGCATGCGATTTTAACGTGAGATTTCCAACAAAAACTAATATTGAATTTACGGTAAACCATCAGAAAGTTTGAATTTTGCAAGAGATTTTCAATTGTATATTTTCAGAATTTAATGACAACAGTTTATCAGGAGCTGATAAAAAGAATTTATGAGTCTATAAAGCAATGTAGTAGGAATGGTATAGAAAAATGCGTTATTAGTATGACAAACGACCAAAATATAATTATATCACGCATGAGTATGGCCAAATATATGTATGAGGCTGGAAATTTGGAAATGGCCGAATTTTTTATGGATAAAATACGTGAAGAATATGCAAATAATCCAATGTTAAACTTTTACACTTTCTTGTATGATATGGAGAGGCAAAATTTTCACAAAGCTAAAGAATATTTAGAAAAATCTCTTGATGGCAAAGACATTGATGGTCAATTATTTACGTAAGTAGTATGACTGTTGCCGTACTTTATCGCAGTAACTTGAAACGGCCTAAAAACATTCTGGCATTTGCGCTTCTGCGATAAAGTTCCGGAATATTTGATTTTGAAAGCTACTAAACGTAAATTTACGTTCGACTAATAAAGCCTTTGTACCGAGTACTATGGGAATATTATCGAAGTGTTTAATAAGTATACAACTACATAAGTTTCAAGTTAGTTTTACAAATTTCTTGTAAAATATATGCATTTTTTAGAAATTTGTTTACTAGGCTTGTACAAATATTTCTAAATATTTTACTAGAATTTTATAAAACTAACTTGAAACTTATGTAGTTGTATAATTACAAAACACAGTTTGTTTCTGCTTGTAAGATGATCGACGATTATCGTCCACTTTTCGAAATTTAATATATGCCATATTACATAAAATTTTTAAAATATTGTGTTTTATAGTTAAAAATTTTTGTAATTTAACTGTTTGAAAAATTAACAATATGTTCTTCTCCCAGCATTTTTTTCGTTGCCTATTTTAGGCGATATGGACCAAAATAAGATAAGAGCTATTCTCAAAAACTAATCCATAAAAATAAATAACGTAAGGCATAAATTATTCCTCTAACCAAGATTTAACTACAGTCCAAAAATTTACCTTTTTGTGCTTTTAGTAAAGAATAAATGGCGATTTTCAATTTCGAAAAACGTGAAATTCAACGAAAACGCACCTTAACTTCAACATATATTAACTAAACTGAAAGACTTTGCTAATAATACTTAATATAATCTTTCTGCCAAAGTTCATAAAAATTCGTCCATATGTTTTCAAGTTGATACGATGTCTTTTCAGGCATCCTTTTGTAATCCTGTGCTTTTACCAAAACTATAGCTTTTTTAAAAGCTTACGCCTTAATGTTACTTTGTGTTTAGTATCAACGGTCTTCCGTCAACATAAATATTTTTTCAAGATTTTTGAAAATTGTGTTCATTTCAAAATATTTATTTTTTGAAATTTTACGAAATTTTAACTTTAACGCTTTCTCGCTTCCAAACCGTGCCATGTACACAAAAAATTACTTCACATAATATTTCGTAAATTTAGTTTTCTATCGAAATAGCAAAATTATTATTATTAATCACTCATTTGGCGCACTAATGGCTAATTTAAAATACCCCGCCCGGAGGGGGCTTGACGGTTAAAGGATTAAGGGACTATATCAAAACATGAGCTTAAATTATACTTGTGTTGGTCTAGGGCCAAGACGAACGTTTGTATCAAATTTCGTAAAATCATCTTTTAAATTGCTTCATGTTTGAATTAAACCATGAACAGACTTACGGAAATCGTTTAATTATATCAGTAATGATATGGAGTCGAACTGTTTGAATGTAATCTCCTACGTTATTACAGAATCTGAATCCTGGCTAACACAAAATTATTACATCTTTCTAAATTTGTTTAATTTTAGAGATCTCATTCAAATTTATTTAAATTACAAATTAGAACTGCAATGTCCCAAACAAACAGAAACTGCTGAAGAAAATCTTATAAGCTCTTTAACTGAATATTGTACACATTACTGTCCAAACTCTCTAACTGGATGGATCGTTCTATATTGTCTTTATAAAAAACATAAATATCAACCTGGAATGTCTTTTACCCGTTGGAAATATGAAAATCTTTCTGACAATATATTTGTTAATTTAGAAATTATACCCAAAAGTCGCTGGGAAATATATATGCCATACAATCTTGAGCTAAAGTCGGTAAAAGGTCAAAACTATATTAAAGTAATGGAGCAATTGTTACGTATGGGATTGTACGAATTTGCCGAATGGGTTTTTAATGAAATTTCCAATGAATGTATGGAAGTTGAGAAATATTGTATGTTCAATACATTTAGGATTTTTAGTAATAATTTTGAAAAAAATTTTGTTACTAAAGATTTTAATGTTGAAAAACATTCGAAAGCATTGCATATGGCAAGTTTCAATTTTTAATACATATTTTGGTGTTACTTTGGAATTACTTTGTATATTTTTTATTTAAGAGCGCTACTTTACTTCAAGTAAATGGAAGTTTAGAATACCTTCGCAATCCCTTAAGTGATGTATCAATGAAATATTATAATGCTATTATCAATATTAAGGATTTGGATATACATCATTATTATCAATTAGGTATTCTCAGGTTGGCTTATCGCATGATGGAAGAAAAGCAATATGAAGAAGCTGGCAAGGCATTTCTTTATTGCTGCGACGAACAGGTCAATTGTATTGCAGCTGCTTTCGGAAGAGGCAAGGCTTGTTATCATGTAAGCATTAATCATGAAAATTTAGCTTATTACATATGCACCAAAAATTCCTATTTTCAGCTGGGAAATTTAGAGGAAGCAGAAAAATATTTTGCCCTCAGTACGAAGTATGACATGTTTATGCCAAATACATGGGCTTATTTGGCGTTAATTAATTTAAAAAGAGGTAAAAATTATAATGCCTTAGAATGTTGGAAATACGCTAGATTAAATCCTGAATATGTGGTTCATGAAGAAATACTTAATGAATTGGATACAATTGATTCTAGCCATGTTTTTCTTTATGTTGATGTACCAAACATATTATAAACTCTATATTTTATTTACTTTATACAACTAATAAACATTTAAAGGTATTTATGGCATTTAAAGGCAGTTTAAAGTTAACAATAGTTTTTTAAAAAGGTTTCTAATAGTTATAGTATTTTATTGTTAATGTTTGCCAACCCTGATTTTTATAACAAAAAAAAAAAATATTAACTAGTTAGAATGTATATTTAATTTATACTTTCCATATTATTTAAATATAGAAAGGATAAATGTAAAATTTTTTAATTAATCTTAAATGCTTAATTAAGCGAATAAGAAAAGTTTTAAAGTGAATTGGGTCAGGTATTTGATGTATAATCTAGTTTTTTAAACTCTGTATAAATTCGGAAAGATCCAGTTGTTTTATGTTGCGAATTGTAGATCTTTATTATAAATAATCTGTCATTTTGTAAAACTTTAAAAAAAAAAATGTTCCACTGTGATATATTGAACCCTAACCGCAAAAAAAAAAACGAAAGCGCCATAATAATGATTTAACAGGAGTTTTTTATTTTTTCTTTGGTTTATCTGTAGGCGCCAGAATTACAAGTTAACAGGAAAACTTCTTTTAATTTTTCTTTAGTTCATCCGATTGCGATAAAATTTAAATATGTTATAAAAGACCAAAAAAGTATTTTGAATTGTAAATCAAACGGTGGATACAACATGCTCAAGTGTGTTCACGATTTGGAGCTATTTATCACAGAAAAACTTGTGTCACGAAAAATGTAGTTGAAATTTGTAACGGTTATTAAACTTTGAGGAATGATGTAAACCCCGTATTTTTGTGGAAATTTGTAACGGTTATAAAACTTTAAGGAATGATGTAAATCCCTTTTTTTTGCTGGGATATTTTAGTAAATAATAAAAATTAAAGTAAAATCTGTCTACATTTAAGAATTTTAATCGTTATTAGCCTATAATTTCATCGCACTTTCATATATTTTAGTTCATGGTCTGACGTCACCTTTCTGATTATACTGTACTTCATGGTGTTTAATTTTTCATTTCATTCCCTCAGTTGTTTCATTTCTTTGAACAAAAACTACTTTATAATACAACTCTTTATTCAGCAAAATTATCTAACTGCGTCTTTTTTCATCGCCGGCAGCATAATTGCTACGGTAGCTAGTGATATCAACCCGGTGCTTTTGGCACTATTTATAGTGTTTTTCAATGCCCAAAACGGAGCAACAAGCCGACCGTCTTAGACTCATGGGCGCGCCGCCGACTAAGTTTATTAATTTTAAGAGACTGCCGTAAATTAAAATAAATTCTGTTTATATAATACAAAAAAATACTTTTTAGTGCAAGCGTGATTTTATCATTAAAGCAAGTGCCGTTAATTTTTAGGCTTTTTTAATTATTCTAGAAAAGGCAAAATGGAGCAAAGATTTCAACATTTTTATTTAAATTCTTATAGAGAAGACATTTTTTTTTAATTCTTATAAAGAATGAGATATTGAGTCTTCTGATTCAGAATCTGAATATTTGCCAATAATGTTGATACAACATTATCCACAGTTGCTAAATGAACAGAGTGAAGTTAAATAATGTACTAAAATCATAATAAATAGTGGAAGTGCATGCAGCTGCACTAAATATTTGGATACCTAACTTAATTTAATTATACAAATATTTTTTTTAAAATTCAAGCAAACATTGTTGCTACTATTGACGTGGAAATCGTTGAATTGGCAATAATATAAAGCTAAAACATTTAGAGCCGTTAAATCAGCCGCCGCGATTTACACAACACCGCCGCTGCCAAAGCTGAATTGATTGCGCCGCCAATTATTTTCGATCGGCTTGTTGTTCTGAAGCAGACATTTTGGTATTTGGTGATTGAAAAAAATATCACAATTTTGTGTGAAAAAATTTTAAAAAACAAATATCGAGTAGTTTAAACAAATATCTAAAGTAAATACAACCTTATCACACTCTAATCCACCTATTTAGTTTTATAAAATACAAATCAATTATTTATATCGCTACACAAAGAAAAATTGATTTACAAGGAAAATCAGCTATTGAAGGTTGAAAAAGTAATTGGAAAAATGGTATCGAAGAAAAATTTCCAACAAAATGGCAGAGTCAATCAACGACAAATGCCATATAAGAAACCACCCTTAAAACCACCGATGATGCAAAATTTCAATAATCCAATGTTTAATGTCAGTCAAATACCGGACAACCCCGGCTATTTGGATTTTAATTTACCAACACCACCGACTACAGGAAATAATGCGACAGGTAATAGATCGGCTGCTAATAAGAATGGCGGCGGCGGTGCAGCACAAAAAAAGAAAAACAAACAGAGAAATAAACCACAACAAACACAGGGTAATCAACCGAATGGTAGTGGTGGATGGAAAAATAAAAATCAGGGTGGTGGAGGCAATGCCCGTTTTAACAACGGTGGACGCAATTTTCAACCTATGGGTAATCCTCGTAGAAGTAACCGTTTAATGGGTCCCATGGGTGGTCCTCGTGGTGGTATGGATCTAATGGGTCCACAAATACCACCACCTATGGGTTTTCAACCCCCCATGATTCCTCCAATGGCCCCGATGGGTCGCAGAGGACCATTACCACCCATGGGTGCACCAATACCACCGCCGTTTATGCGACGTGGTAATGGGCCTATGCCACCACCAATGCCGCCCATGTTACCACCACGCATGGCTCGCGGTATGCCACCCGTTCCCTTCAATGGTCCACCAATTGGTGGACCTGGAAAAATTAACAAAAAGGTAAATTGAACAAAAAGGTTGTGAAGGGCAAAAGTACAATTAAGACCTTAAAGAATCTTATCAATCAATATCCCATCGATAAACCCTGGGTTAATGATGAAATACGCGTGGAACATGACAAAAAGATTGATATCGAAAATCGTCTTAAGGGCAATAAAGATGATGAACTTTTTGCTCAATTCAAAGTGCAACGTGATAAGTTTGTAGCCATG
Organism: Delia radicum; assembly: GCA_021234595.1. Taxonomy (NCBI): domain Eukaryota; kingdom Metazoa; phylum Arthropoda; class Insecta; order Diptera; family Anthomyiidae; genus Delia; species Delia radicum. The sequence continues at coordinate 13,486 of JAEKOY010000427.1, forward strand.
TATGAGGCTGCACGCGAGGAGTATTTAAAAAAAGAGGCTGCCGCTGTTAAGGCTAAGGTAACTTGAACCATTTTATTTTACTAGAAATTAATTTTCTTTATATAAACACTTTACTAAACACTAAAAGAAATGTGACTCATTATGGGGTAATATTTGTTTAGACACTGTTTCTTATTCAGATTGAGAGTTTTCCGATAAAAGTGGATAAGGTAAATTAAGTTTTTTTCACTTAAAATTAAGAAATCTTCAAGAGAAATTCAGATTTTTTATTTTAAATTGAGAAAATTCCAAAAGCAATATTGGGTTTCTATTTCAAATTTTGAAAATTTTAAATAAAACTCAGATTTACATATTTCATTTGAATAAAACTTCAATTGAAATTGCGAAATTTCAATTGAAATTGCGAAATTTCAATTGAAATTGCGAAATTTCAAATAAAATTGTTATTTTATTTGAATTTTTTTTTTTAAATGTTAAAATTTAGATTATTTAATTGAAATTCAGAAAATTAGAAATCGAATTGAGTTCATAATATTTGAAATTCTGATCATTACAATTGAAGTTAAGAAAAATTAAAATAATACAGAATTTGGACATTTCCATTAGGAATTCATTTCCATTAGAATTTCAAATAAATAGTCTTCATTTTAATTTGTCTTTATCTCAATTAAAATGCTCCCAATTTATAATTAAACTCACAATTTTCTTTTGATTTCTTTCTTATTGTAAATGAACAGTCTTAATTTTAATTGGACTTTTACAAATTTAAAATGAAAAATCCCAATTTCAATTAAAATTTTCACAATATGAAATTAAAAATTCCTATTTTGCTTTAATCCTCTAACTGGCAAACGATGTTTTGCAACGAAATTTATACCATGTGCTCAACTCGAAAAACGAATAATAAAATTGTTGATCGTTGCCTAATTTAAGCGATATGAGCTAACATATTTTAGGATGCATTTGGAGGAATCCTGATAAAATCCTGTGAGTCCTTGAACTAAAGTAAGGACTTATTAAAGATAAAGCCTCAATCTTACTTATATTTTATTATAAAGACCAACTTAAATTGGTTTTTTAGATTTTCTTTTTTAAATAGTTTTTGAAATTTTGATTTTGAAGCTTTCTCGCTTCCAAACCGTGGACGGCACACTAAAAATTTCTTCGCTAAATATTTAGCAAATTTAGTTTTCTATCGGAATATATTAATTTCTAAGTATAAAACGCTCATTTGATGCATTTGTGGTAAATTTTCTGAAGACTGGATTAACAAATCCCGATTCGTTTCGGAATTATGTTATAAATTTTGTGAATTCCGGGTATAAACTTTTTTAAAACTTCACTTTCGAAACAGTGGCGTGGCATTGATTTACAAGGAAGCACCGCTCATTGGTTCCCTCCGATTACTATTAAATTTGTATATGTGCTAGTAGGGACAAAATAAATATGAATGAGTATCCTTTGAGCTGCCAAACGTTTAAGGGTTAAAATTTGGGGTCAAAATAACTCTAAAAAGAATATACACATTTGGTATAAAATGAGACGTACTTGGATAACCTTTCCATTGGTGTACTAAAAATGATAAAAAGATTTAAAACGAAAAGTTTAGAACAACTTTGAAATCCAGTTTCAATTCCTAAATATTCGATTAGGCCGGTATATTTCTAACCAATTTTTTTTTTATTACTTTTGTCTCCTCATTTTTATATCCGAATTTCATTAAAATCTGGAGGAACCCAACAGAGTTTAATGGTTAGTGAAATATAAATCAACATGATCTAGAGAAGCTGCCAATAATGGGTTAAATTTATAAAATGAAATTTTTTATAAAAGTATGAAGTCTCCAAGCAGAGTTTATATTGTTTATAAACATATATTTATACAAAGTTTTTAATTTTTTCCAACTTCGACAATATATATAAATAACTCCCCATTCAATTTAAATTCGTTGTTTTGAAAAAATTTCGGAATTTATAGATAATATTTAATATTTTAATAGTTCCAATAAAATAGGATTCGTTTTACTTTCACCAAAACTGTTTCTGCACGAAATAATACGAAAAAAAAAAAATTATTCGAATGTGGATCATACAACAGCAAAAAAAAATTCGGAATGTTTCACTTTAGAATATTTCTATGTATATTCGGAACACAGAACCGATATAAAATTTAATTACTGTGCGCCCCGGTAGGCTAGTTGGTAGCGTGCTGGCTTATCAGTGCGGGTGTCATGGGTTCGATTCCCAACAGAGGTACTGGTCTGTTTTCGCAACAACGCGCCGAAGGCCATAGTAGCTAGTGCTCGGTTAGGGTAATAGTATATAATTTGTAATTATATGATTATTAATAAATAAATAATTTTGACTTCTATAAATTACAAATGTTAGCAAAACACCAAATTTTCAAAATTTTTACTTCCGTGTATTGTTACAAATTCACTCTTATTGAAAATTTTCGGAACTCAGCATAGCTCACAAAGTGATCAGTATGGGTATTATAAAAGTCGGTATATAACAACTAATTATACAATTATTTTTCATTATTAACTTAAATATCTTTATATTTATTTGTTAATTTAAATCACACAGAAAATGTTAATTTTTTGTTTTTTAATTTTCTTTTAATTACAACTTTTTACAGGATGAAAAAGACAAACAAACAAATAATACAGCCAAAAAGGACGATAAAAAGAAGCAAAATCAAATGCAAATAAAAAAACTGCTTAAATAAATGAAAAATTTAAACTTTTTGACAAAGTACATTTTCAAAGTAGTAGAAGAGCTTCAGTATCAAACAAAAAAAAAATGAACTAAAATTTAACAATACATAATCAACCCACTTAAATTTATTTTTCTTAAATTAGAGTCGAAGCAACAATTACAAAAACAAAGATAAAGTATTTTTTAAAAAATAACTTTAAATGCTTAAATAAAATTTAAAAAAAAACTTGAACTAATTAAATGTCTGTCTATTTATCAATGGAGAATAATTAAATGTATCATCCAATAACTATTAACTACAACAGATTAATTTTAGTAGTTTATTGTATGCGAAACTATTAAAGAAAACTACAATTGTTTTACGGCTGCACTTTGCGGTCACTAAGTTTAAATGAAATAAATTATATACAAAGATTTGAAGTTTATAAATTTAAGTCCTAAGTTTTTTTTTTTTTGGAAGATGATTGTTTACACAAACATCTCTATAATCAATTATAAACAAAGTAACTATTTATTAAAAACAAATAAAAAAAAAAAAACAATTCAAAGCTTAAATATTAAATTAATACTAATATAGTTTTTGCTATTTTTTGAAATATGTATTGTATATTCATTATTTGTAAAATAATTGGTAAAAAAAAATAATACAAAAATTCTTAATAAATGTTGAACTTAAGTATTTTGAATTAATTTAAATAAAAATCGAATGATTTAATGATTGGTAACTTTTATCCGTATTCTAAATATAAAAGATCATTGTCAGAGAATTTGAGCAATGAAAATTTTCATTTACTACAATTTTGCCACTCTTTAATTCATTAATTTATGAATACGGATATTAGGGTATAAAATCATAAATCATCGTTCGATTACCAATTTTTTAAAAATATATTTTGAAAACTATACAGTTTTGTTGGCCCAAATTTTCAACTAAGGAGTATATATCTTAAAAAAAATATCTCCTTTTGGAAACATTTTGCAACAAATTACCTATATTCTGTAGAATCGAATAACATTTGATAATGAGGATGGAGTAAAGCTCTTTTTTCATTTGTATTGTTTGTCTTAATTTCCAAAAATTACAAAAAAAAAAACAAGTTAAAATTATCATAAAGCTACTTTTATAAATTAAACACAATTTGTTTAAACAAATGCTATGCTAATTTTGATTTGTTCTTTTTTTTTCCATGCATCAATATCTAACCACCTACATATTTAATGTTTTATTAAAATTTAGAATGTAATTAAAGAAATATAACAATAAAAAGTATTCAATATACACAAATTCTTGATGTTTTATTTAAAGTTAATTAATTAAAGGTAACTATTTCTGTTTTATTTTTTGTATATGTATGAAGTAAACTACACAACATGATTTAAATGAAACTTTGGAAGATGAAAAAGCCAATTGTGATAATATTTTGTTGTTTGTTTTTATTTTTTCTTTGATATTTTAAATTTTGAATCACGCTCCTAGACTAGGACAAGAAGTTCTCATTGAGTTTGTGATTTAACATAACAAATATCTCTAGAAATTCTAATAATAAAGTAACCTGAAGATTTCCTTGGGCAGGAATGAAATCCGGATAGGGACAAGCCTACAGCAGATTGTTTTCACAATTTGTTAAAAAATAAGTTTTGTGACTTTAGCACTTTTAATTACTATAAATGCAATTAATGTTTATCCGATGAAAATGAATTTAAAATAAAGAACTTGGATATGTTGTAAAGGATAAAAAATTAAAAAATGTGTTCAAAAATTACCCAATTTGACCACTGGACAAAGTGGGGAAAATTGGAAAGTTTTTAATTCCGATTTGTGGGATATTAGTTAAACTTGGTTTAGTTAAACCGGTAACGAATTTTGTCTGTCATTTCTAAGGTTATTAAACAAAATTTGCCGGAACCACTTTATCTTGTTTAGAATTTTGGTCTTTATAATAATAATACAAAACAAACCACATTTCAGAAGCAGTAGTCCATTTAAAAACTTTGCTAATCTAAGTTTAAAGAAATTATTCATACTAAAAACTCGGCCTAAGCAAATTTGCATACAGACACAGAGAAACCGACCCTAAATTTTCGGCGGCGGCGCAACCGCTTTAGCTACGTCGGCTGAATTGTCGGCTTAAAATGCTGTTTTTTAACTGTTGTTATCTTGACGATTTTAGATAAAATCTAGTGATATATCGCTATATTTTTCATCAGATCTATTTTCTTGTTAGTAATCAAAAAATAAAAAAACATTTCCAGGCATATGGACAAGTTATTAATTATAAAGATTTAATTAAATTGGGTTGGCTAATTATTAATAAAACAAATAAAAGTTCATATATATAAAAACTCATTAAATTTATTTAAAGAAAAAAAAAAAGATTTTTTTTAAATTGATATAATACATTTAATGTATGTCAAAGCAACCAATGGGTTTTCAGCACTTTTCCCAAATTTAACGACAATTGGTATGAACGTTACCTTTTACAAAACAAATACTCTTACAAAGCCTTCTAGTTCCCAAAATGTAATGTCGGGAAAGATTTTCAGAAAAATCTACTATTATTCCCTTACATTATGCATGCGTCTTTAGAAGTATTTGAGGTATACGCATAACTAAGGCATCATATGAAAGGTATACAATGCACCTTATAATTATATGCAACGTGATTTTTATTTTCAAAAGGTTAAAGTTAATTTTTAAGATTAAAAATTTGGAAAGCTATATTTCAAAAGGGGACATTTTTAAAATTGTAAAAAAAAGTTTGTATGATATATTTTCTGTACTTTTTGAAATCAACTTAAGAATTATTACGAACTTTTCTACATTACTTAGGCAACAACATATAACTTTCTTAAAACTTTAAAAATGTCGCATTTTGAAATACAGCTTTTCGAACTTTTGGTTTTAAAAAATTATATTTGACACTTTGAAAAAGTATTTTAAAGGTTCTTTGAAAAATTTTTACATGATGCATTTGTTATGCATGTACCTCAAATACTTTAAAAGACATTTGTGATATATTGCAGGAACTAGAAGGGCCAGAAATCTAAAACTTTGTGAGAGTATTTGTTTTGTAAAAGGTAAAGTTCGGAACAATTTTCATTACAATCAAAGATGATGGTGCCAAAATTATCTACTTGGCGGCGCAAATAAAAATTCGGCGGCTGATGCTTTCGCCGGCTTACATTTTAAGCCGATGCGAGCCGATTAAAACGGCGGCGCGTAGCCGATTTTGCGCCGATCGGCTTGTTTCACTGTACAGACAACAGTTTTAAAGGAATTTTTTTTTTGTTTTTTTTTTTCTTCAAATTTTTATTTTCAAATTTGGAAAAATTCCAATAATAGCTGACTAAATTCCAGATCAATTCCTCATGGCCGATTTTTTTAAATCTTTTATTTTATATCATTAATAAATCGTCAAAAATTAGAGAAATTTAAATAACAAAAGATAAATAATTAAAATTAATTTATAAAATATATAAATATGTACTAAAAATATTAATTATAAAATAATTGGCAAAAAAGTTGGCGATGAGGAATCGAACTGGTCAGTTATTTTTTAAATTCGTTTAAAAATATGGACTTTAGGCAAAGTTGCTTAAAAAAGTCCAATTTTCCCCACAGTGCTGGGGGCCGTCAGGCCCTAAAAACCGGTACGCCTAGTAACATATAAATACAGTTACTCAAATGAAAGGAATTTTTTTCAAGATTTCAAAAATGGACTTTGTGTCATAATCCATAATACGTGGCGCCCTCTTGACTTATTAAAAGAATATTTTTGATTCCCGTGATTTGAGTGTATCATTGCGAGGTGTTAGTATCAATTTTTTTTCTGAAATGAAGTGTTTGGGTGTTCTTGTAGATCAGGAGTGCCCAAAAGTTCCTTATGGAAGAGCAAACACCAATACATTTAAAGAAAAACTAATTTTTATTCAATATTTTTTGTTGTAAAAACCAATACATACAAAGAAAAAAGAAAAAAATATTTCAATGTTACCAGCAAAGCATACGAAAGTGTTGTTGCTTTGCGCTTGCGTGTATACAGTGAAGAACGGCAAAAAAACTAATAAGACAAAGTTGTTTGTGTATTTCGTATTGCTAGTGCTGAGCGCTCTATATGTGTATTAAAACACACAGCCTATAGCTAAGTGTTTTTACAAAAACAAATGAGCACCAAGCGCATAGGCCTTGGGCACCCCTGTTGTAGATGATAAGTTACGTTTTTCAGAACACGTTAATTACGTGTGTGCTCAAGTGATTATTGTCTCTTGATCTTTGTTTGCCTCTACATGTAAAGAAACGTGTAGCTAGTTCACTTCTTATGCCCCAGTTAATTTATGCTTTGGAGGTATTTGAGTGTATCATTGAGAGGTGTTAGTATCAACTTTGTTTCTGAAATGAAGTGTTTGGGTGTTCTTGTAGATGATAAGTTACGTTTTTCAGAACACGTTGATTACGTGTGTGCTCAAGTGAATGCTACGTTGAGACGATTATGGTCTCTTGATCTTTGTTTGCCTCTACATGTAAGGAAACGTGTAGCTAGTGCTCTTCTTATGCCCCAGTTAATTTATGCTTTGGAGGTATTTACGAGTACTAGCAGTAATATTCTTAGACGTCTTCATCTTACATTTAACCGTATAGTGAGATATGTTTACAGATTGAGGATTAGAGAACATGTCTCTCCGTTTGTGTTGGATTTTCTTGGTTTTTCTTTTGAGAATTTTATAAAACTGAGAATCTTGTTATTGTTTTACAAACTAATTAGAGCGAACTGTCCTGGTTACATTGTTGACAACTTTAGATTTACAAGATCGAGTAGAAACCCTCAGATAGTTTTTTAACGTATAAACTCTTCTATATTCGAGAGATCCTTTAATGTGAGGATAACTAGAGTCTGGAACTCATTACCTAGATTTCTTAAAAGCTTTGTTGTTTACGTTTAAACGCAAACTAATGCAGTTTTTTAATCACTCACTATAATTTTGATAATTTTTCATATTTTTTATATATTTTGTTTTATTTTTTAATCGTCTACATTTTGGACCGTTAAACTTTAGTTATAATTTTATTTATTTTAGGCATTTCTTTAAATTATAAATTTATTTTATTATTTTTTGTAAAAATTTATTGTAGAATAGGAACCATATTTGGCCTAAGGGCTTGGTTTTTGAATTAATAAAAATGAAATGAAATGAAAAAGATCTAAAAACGGTACGAAATTGAGTTACTTTTTTTGTACGTAAACTTTGTTAACGTTTTTTTTTTTGTTGCTTTTGTAAATTTTACTGTAATTTTAAGGATATTTTTAAAATGTGACCCCTAAAATTTGTGTGAATTTAATTCCTTCAAATTGTTTATTTATTATTATCCCTATGCCTCTCACAACATTTTGATTAAAACGAATGACTTTAATGTGAGTTACCTTGCCAAACGAAAGTTCCTTTCTCAAAATCGGTTGGGTAATTACACATCCAATTAAAAGGTAATAACTGGAGTACCGTTTGGAATTTTGACATTACATTTTAAGTAGCATGTAGGAAATATAATTTGTTCTTGTAATGTAAAGAAAACAATTATCAAAATATTTTCTTATTTTTCTTCGATCTTTTTGAATAAATTTTTGTCTTTTGTTTTATTGAGCTAAAGATCCTTTATTTTATAATTATAAGTATTTATTTCCAATATTTCGTCTTCGCATTGGAAGACTTCTTCAGGGAAAATTTTTTTTTTTTTTACCCCTGAAGTCTTCCAATGCGAAGACGAAATATTGGAAATAAATACTTATAATTATAAAATAAAGGATCTTTAGCTCAATAAAACAAAAGACAAAAATTATCAAAATAGGTTTTTAAAATAACAAAAAATAACTGTTAAAAAAACAGTAGTTTTTACAATTTTTTTCAGTTATTTAAAAATTTTTGTAGTTAAAAATTATCGGTTAATTTTAGAATTAATTTCTCATAGTATTTAAATTATATGTAATATAATTTTATTGGCTAATTGGGCTACATATATATTACAAATGAATAAATAAATGAAATGAAATTGTTAGTTATTTTTAATGTTAGTTGATTTTCAACATGTAAAAATGAGTAAGCTTTAAATTATTTTAGCGGTAATTACCTTGTTCGCCTTTTTAACTGAAATTACCGTTGTTTTAACTATAATTTTCAAACTTTTTTTAAGTGTAATACCAGCAGGTAAGTGTAATACCACTCCACGTCTGCAACTGCACGGCTAAAAAACTCAATAAAGTTCCAGCTCTATTTGGACACATTATATAGTTGGATCCAAACTTACTGTACGCTTTTCGATCTGGACTTACTGTAATATTTTTTTAAACAGTCTGCTTGAAGACTCCTTTTAAAATTTCAATTAAATTTTAGGTTTTTTCGAGTTTGTATATTTTGCGAAAATATCAACTTAAACAAGGACAAAAAATAATAAATAAAATCTACAATACAATTATGACTGAATTTACTTGGGGCCCAACATATCTTGAGGTCTGACCCATTGATTGAATTGTTCCTCGGTAAGATAACCCAAATTGATGGCTTCTTCCTTCAGTGTAGTACCATTCTTATGGGCAGTCTTAGCAATTTTAGCAGCCTTATCGTAGCCAATATGAGGATTTAAGGCAGTGACCAACATAAGGGATTCGTTCATAATTTTATTAATACGTTCGGTATTGGCTTGAATGCCTTGTACACAATTGGCAGTGAAGGTACGGCTACCATCAGCTTAAAAGAGCAAAACACATTTGTAATTAAAAAGCGTAATCTGGATAAGTTTTTTCTTTATGACTTACACAACAAACGAATAGAACGCAAAACGTTAGACACTATCAAAGGCTTGAAAACATTTAATTCAAAGTGACCATTAGAACCACCAATAGTAACAGCCACCTGATTACCCATAACTTGAGCAGCAACCATAGTCATAGATTCACATTGTGTAGGATTTACTTTACCAGGCATAATAGAGCTACCAGGTTCATTTTCAGGCAACATAAGTTCTCCCAAACCACATCTAGGTCCAGATCCCAAGAAACGGATATCGTTGGCTATCTTCATTAAGCTAACAGCAATTGTATTCAAAACACCATGTACTTCAACCATAGCATCACGTCCAGCTAAAGCTTCAAACTTATTGGGGGCAGTAACAAATGGCAAACCGGTAAGTTGGGCAATTTTAGCAGCACATTTTTCAGCAAAACCAATGCGGGTATTGAGACCAGTACCGACGGCAGTACCACCCAAAGCCAATTCATAAACACGTGGCAAACAGGCATCAATGCGATCCAATGCATAAGCCATTTGTTGAGTGTAACCACTGAATTCTTGGCCCAAAGTTAGGGGAACAGCATCCATGGTATGAGTACGTCCAATCTTAATGATGCTCTGGAACTCATCGGATTTGGCCTTTAAAGCATCGTGCAAAATCTTAATGGCTGGCTTAAGATTATTATTCAACTCCAACGCAACGGAAATGTGAATAGCAGTTGGGAAAGTATCGTTGGAACTTTGAGATTTATTAACATGATCATTAGGATGAACAGGTTCCTTGGAACCCAATTTGCCACCCATTAATTCAATAGCACGATTGCTAATGACCTAAAATTATTATTGAAATAATAAAATAGACACATTTTAGTACCATTGCCTCAAAAAAAAAAAAATCCCAATGAAATTTAATTTAAAAAAGGCAGCGAATACTAAAATCTTGGAACCTAACGAGTTTTCTATAAAAAATTATCTTTGAATGAACTTCTTAAATACCTAATATTACGATTTTAAATAGACCTATGATTAGTTTAAAAAATGACTTCTCAAAACACTTCCAAATGAACTGCAGAATAGGCATACGATTTGTTTTCAATAGACTTCTAAAATAACTGCAAACGATTATTTTTTTCATCACAGATGAATTAAATTTAGGAATAGATCTCAAGTTTAACCCCTCAACAGAATTTAAAAAGCCACAGACGTAAATTTGAAAGACCTACGGTTTGTTTTGAGAATAGACTTCTAAAAGACCTATGGTTTGTTTTCAGAATAGATTTTTAAAAGACCTACGAATGTTTTTCAAATTGCACCTACTCTTTTTGAGTAGGTACTTATTAAGGGTATAATTCCGAAATTAAGCCCTATCACCACGTGGTGGCCAGTGTTGTATTATTAAAGAAAACTGTTTATTTGAATAGTTTTGAAACGAAAAACTTCCACAGGGAGAGCAATTTGTAAAACACGTAAGTTTTCACACTTTCTTACAACTTCTTAGAAATATTCTTGAACAATTGCAGACATAGTAATAATCAAATGAAGGTTTAATGTATGTAGATTTCCATTGTTTTACTCAAACAGAGCAAAAATCAAGGCCGGTAACCGATTCGATGCGGTTTCTTTTATTTCGGCAACAGTATTTTAGGGTTATCGATATTTCGGTTATTTCAGTAAGGGTTTTGTTGCGATAATGATATTATAATTATTTCGGTAACTGTATTTTAGCGGTAAACGGTTTTTCAGTTATTTTGATTAAGGGTAATGTTATTTTATTTATTTCGGTATATAAATGCGCACCGATACTTTTAGCTTCATCATGCCCGAATGCCAATGACTTCCTAGTTTATGATCCAAATTTGGGAAATCATATATTTTTACAGCTTATGGTTTCTGATCTTGTTAGATTATTTCGGTAACGGTATTTTAAGAATAACATTATTTCAATTATTTCGTTAACGGTATTTTAGTGATAACGGTATTCAAGTTATTTCAATAACGGTATTTTAGTTATTATT
>JAEKOY010000428.1:0-25000 GCA_021234595.1 Delia radicum
TGTGTATATTCTACAAAATGTTTTCGTGTTTTTAGTTAATTGTTAACTGCAGATTACAAATTATTTTCGGTACTTTACGAAAGTACTTCGTGTTTTGAATAAAAGATCTTCGTACATTTGCAAAAAAAATCGTTTATTTATGAAATATTTCAGTAAATTTTTTTTTGGGTTCCCGGCTAAAAAAGTTCATACATGTACAAATATGTTCATATATTATATTATATATTATATATGATAGCTTATATGGACAAATATAAGCATATTTGTTTTATGTATGGGTTTATATGGAAGTATATGAGAATCCATATACTTCAAAAAGAATTCATATATGGTTAAATATGGAGGTATATGTGATCTCATATTTGCGAAAGGAGTTCATATATGGACATGTATGGAAGTACAGTTGAACCTCGATTATCCGGGCCTCTATTAACCGGGTACATCTGTTAACCGGCATGCTGGTGGTTTGATTTATACCTCTGTTAACCGTGTTTACTTCTGTTATCCGTGCAATTATTTTTTTTCCTCTATTAACCGTGCTTCACCTCTATTATCCGTGCAGCACACATATTTATTTGCTTGTTTTTTCTTTTCACCTACATAAAAAGAGTTAAATTTCGGGAAAAATAAATAACTTCTATTAACCGTGTTTTTGATTATCCGTGCTGAATCCGGTCCCGTGCATCCCGGATAATCGAGGTTCAACTGTATATTTTATTCCATATTCGCAAAAGATGGACATATATGGGCAAATATGGAAGTGTATGGAATTCCATATGTGCAAAAGGGAATAATACATGAACATGTATGGAAGTATAGGTGACTTCATTATTCTGGTATAAACGAATATGGACGGCCTTATATGATCATATAAAAAATATATATGGTAATATATGAACTTTTTTAACCGGGTTTTTGTTAATTTTTGTAGTTTATAAATTAAACTTTTATAACTTAAATAAATAGTTATACTATAAAAATTAATACCGATTAAGATCAAAAAAATAAATTATGTATATTGAGGTCTTATTAAAACAAAAATTGAGATGCTTGTCTTAAGACAAATTTGCTTTTTAAGTACTTCAGTAATTACTTTAATTGTCACACATATCCATTAAAGTTTCTAGGGAATGGCTTTCCCTACATTCTGCAAAAATAAATGTTTGATATTAAAATTGTTGTTTTTTTAACTTATACAAAAAATAACCAAAGCTCTATACAAATTTGCCAAACAAAATTATGGTTAAGAACTTAACTTTGGTTATTTTGTGTTAAGCTGGTTTAAACATTTTAAATTTACCTTCAACATTTTTGACCAGCATATGAACTCCTGGAGCAACTGTAGTTTACTGTGTAGTTTAAGAGAAAAAAGTATTCCAGACTTAACTGTTGCTTTGGAAATTACTTCTGCATCAATGTTATCGTTTTCAAAAATATTTTTTGGAACAATTATGCCGTCACTGCAATTCTCAACTGAAAATTGTGTAAAACCTGTGTCACCTTTGTGTCTTTTACCACTTGTTGACGGTTGATCATCAAAAATACGCATATGGCTTCCAAAATGTTTAGTAAATGAACGCAAACTGCTACATTCCACTTCACAGGCTCCATATTTGCAAATGTACTTAACAATGTTTTCTGAGGCGTGTGCCCACAAAAAATGCTTTGAAATATATTTTGTATCACTTAAATGCAAAGCACTCAATTCTTCCACAATTGTTTACCCTTTTTACCACTTTAAATTTATATATATTTTAATAAGCATATGCTTCTATATAATATTTAATTAATTCTTTTGTTTTTTATTGTTTTACTTTTTTATTTTAACAAAATAACTTTTTATTAAATTTTTACTTTTTACCACGCTGTTGCTGACAAATTTAATAAAATTCTCAAGAAAAACTTTAAACAGAGTTGCTAAATAATGCTTTGTCATTTTGTCAACAGAGATGTTACATTTTATTTCGTAAAACTAGGCAGGAATTCTTATATTTTACGAACAAATATATTTACGAATTTATTTCGTTAGTTTCGTAAAATTACAAAAGCCTTAAAATGTTTATTTCGTAAAATAAAATAAATTTTCGTATATATTACGAAAAAAGTAGCTACGACGAATTCGTAAGATTCGTAAAAAAATAAAAGTCCTCACTAAATTTATTTTCGTAAAATAAACGAAACTTTCTTGTATTTTACGAATGAAGTAGCTACGAAAGTTTTTTTCGTAAAATGTTGCATGGATTATTTTCGGTGTAGTATGCGTAAGTCCCACCAAAAGTTAAGTAGTACTATGGTTCTTACAAAAACCAAACTGACAACTACTTAAAAGATTGTTCCGATCAAAATATTCGGTTAGCTGACCCTTTATTAGCCTCTCCACAAGCTTCGACAGACCCGGCAAAATAGGTCTTAAATTATCCATATCGTTAGACGAACCACGATTTTGTATCGATCTTATACGTGTTATTTTCCAAACATGGAAATGTAGATGTAGTCATAATTGTATTAACTAAGTGAACAATATGCCTACCATAACATGGTGAAATTAATTTTAGAAATTTCAACGAGTATCCATCACACCCTGTTGCATTAGACTCAACTATTTCACACATTGGAAGATAAAATTCGAGCAACCTCAAAAGGCACTTCCTCATTACTCTGATTAGACGCAAACATTTCGTTCAGAGATGTATCATCAGTGTGATCCCCAAAAGTCTCACTTTCTACAACACCACTATTATATCACTAGAACGAAACCAAGAATCACGCTGAGTTTTAAGTTTACGTCTGATCAAAGGTACTACTGAATGGGCTGCTTCTAAATTGATGTACAAAACACGCTGTTCATCATTTAGATCTGATGTGTTATAGATGGCTGAAAAGTCAACAGACAACGCAACACTTTTCAAAGAAGAAACGTCAATAGAACTATAATCATAGTATTCAATTGATAGAATCAATTGATGAGATTAAAGCTACAAACATTAAAATGGGCAACGTTGATTTTATAACCATTCGATCTAAATTGAGATTGCATAAAAGTACTGTTATGAACAACATTACAGATATTTTGATTAAAATTCATTAGTATATGAAGGTATAGAGGTATAAAACTTTGAAATAGAATAAAACAAAGATGATTTTTTTAAATTGACATGAAATTTACTTTATTCGAAAGATAAACTTCTGGCATTATAATTTAAATATGACTTCTAGCATATGACCGCCATGGCTGGATCGAACGTAGTCTAATCCGCAGGTCCAATTTTCGAGACTTGTTCCAACATTTCTGGCCGTATATTGGCAATAACGCGGCGAATGTTGTCCTCCAAGTGCTCAATCGTTTCGGGCTTATCGGGGAAGACTAGCGACTTCATATATCCCCACAGAAAATAGTAAAGCGTCGTTACATCGCACGATCTTAGAGAACAATTCACTGGTCCGAAACGTGAAACTATGCGGTTACCAAACGTTTCATTCAATAAATCAATTGTTTCACGAGCTGTGTGACATGTTGCGCCGTCTTGTTCAAACCACAGCTCCTGCACATTATGGTTATTCAATTGATGAACGAAAAAGTCAGTAATCATGGCTCTATAGCGGTCACCATTGACTGTAACGTTCTGACCAGCATCGTTTTTAAAGAAGTACTAATCAATGATTCCACCAGCCCATAAAGCACACCAAACAGTCAGTTTTTCTGGATGTAACGATGTCTCAACATACACTTGAGGATTATCATCACTCCAAATACGGCAGTTTTGTTAATTGACGTATCCATTTAACCAAAAGTGAGCTTCATCGCTAAACAAAATTCGCTTATGAAAATCGGGATGAAAGAATACGCCTTGCTAGGTGATCGTGTGGATTCAATTGTTGCACGAGTTGGATTTTTTAAGCACGCAAACCAAGATCTTACCGCAAAATCTTCCATAATGTGGATCGACACATATCCAATTCCTGTGCACGATGGCGGATACGTATTTCGAACAGAACCATGATTTTCAAAATTGCACAATTTAGAAGCGTTGTTTAGGCGTCAGTCTATTCATGTTGAAATGCCAAACCAAACTAAACATAAATCACTTGTCCGCCAGTTAAAAAAGTGTTGCCAACTTAAAGTTCTATACCTGTATAAAAACACCCTTTAATTAAATTATTAATAGTTTAAAATGTGAAATAAAGAAGATTAAATAATCAAATAAATTTAATGAATGTCACAGAAAAAATGAGAAAAAAGTGTATTAATTGCCTTAATCAAAATCAATAAATAAAAAAAAATTAATAAATTAAATGCATCAACTAAAAAATAAAAAAATTTTAAAATCTCTGCGTTGTGTTGCTCAACCACTCTTAATTAATTAAAAAAAAAAAATGTGTTAACTTAATTTTATATAAAAATAAATAGTTTAAAAACTACAATCGTATTTGAACTTTTCACTCACTTTCAAAATGTAAATCTTACCTTCTGTGAAAAATTCAATAATTTTGTATGCAAAATTATTTAAAATCATAATTGTATCATAATTTTTTAAAATTTACATATTGTTTTTACACAATTTTATGTAGTTGAATATTTATTATTTAGTACAGTAATATCTGGTCAAAATACGGATGCAATTGTATATCATTAGAAGAAATTAAATCCAATTTGATCCAATTATATACAACTGTATCTACCATTTTTCGGAGAAATTAAATCCTATTTAATCCACTTATATACAATTGTATCTACCATTTTTCGGATTTAATTGTATCTGATTAGTTACTGGGCCCTATCTAATTAGATATGCCACTATATAATATTGATATTCCCAACTGGCATTTTCACGTCGTTTTAGCCAGTATTTTTGGAAAGTAAGTCTGCCCTTTTGTACTAAAAAGTCGTGCATTCTTCTTTTGATTGTCTTGTAATTAAGAATCAATACCAATAAAGTAATTCAGCACAAGATCCCAATTTTTTTTTACTCTGGGTTCCAAAGTTGATACAATAAAGATGACCATAACGAAATTTCTAATAATAATGCAAGAGTTATTTAATATTTCCTACAATTTTCTAAAATCTCAGGTAGTTTTTGTAGATAGTAGAATTGGTCAACAATATTTTAGAACTTCTTAAAAATAATTTGGAGTTTTTTATTTTGTACTGATTTTTATTAAGAAAAAAAAAAATACCGCCCATTTACAACACAGGTTATTTATTTAATGATAACACTACTCGACGGCAAAAAAAAAAAAACTGCTTTTGAAATAGATATATTTAAATAGTCCTACCCAGCAAAAATAGACCTGGCCAAAAAGCTATAAAAGCACCAATTTTACTCACAGCGAATGCGTTCAAATTGAGATGAAAAACGCTTTTTTTAAACTTTGGCTTGTCATAGGCAAGTATGTGTTTATGGTCGTAAATGACTATTTTGCACTTCATAAAAACTAGTGATTTAATTGTACAAAAGATCGATTCTTGGATGTTCTTTATTATACGTTTAATAAATTCATTTCTTAAGTGTTCAAAGTGTGCTGAACTATAATTTCTTGTGAATACATTTAAATATGTAGTAAATAGGCGATGTTTATTGCATTTACTTTTTAAGTGAATCTAAAAAATTATAATAAATTTCATTTCGCACAACTAAATCTACAGAAAGCTAAAGTATAGTCCAGTTATAATTATATCTTTAAAATCAGACTAGAAAAGTGCTTCGTTTGTTTTTGTTGCGCTGAATTTTTTACGTGATTTTTTTTGTTTTCAATTTTATTTATAATGTCTATAAGTATTTTATTTAAAATGTATATACAGTATTGGGCAAAACCTAAGAAACACTTCTTGATTGTAGCTTCTGAGTCAAATGATTTTTAAATGAACATATTTCAATTCAATGTTTAAATGCAGTTTTATTAATTACCGTGTCATACAAAATTAAAAAACAATAAATTGGTAATTATCTCTCACCTAACGGTTCTTATAGTACAACAACAAAAAAACGTCCCTAGACCATGACTTGAAAAACACGTCCACGCCATCACATTGCCGCCCCATGCTTGACAATCTTTTTACAATATCGGCATATGCCGTGTGAGACGCAATACAGGTGAAAGGCTTAAACCCCGATATTGTAAAAATACTGTCAAGCACGGTGGCGGCAATGTGATGGCGTGGACGTGTTTTTCAGGTCATGGTCTAGGGCCGTTCCACAGAATTTCTACCAAAATGGACAGATTTGTGTATAGGGACATTTTAGAATCTAAGATGTTGCCATATGCCGAGTGGAACATGCCACTTCGATGGGTGTTTCAACATGATAACGATCCGAAACACACATCGAAGTTGGTCAAGGAATGGATACAATTAAAAGGGATTCAAGTGCTTGATTGGCCGGCCAAATCGCCCGATTTGAACCCAATTGAAAATGTATTTTCAATATTGAAGAGGAACGTTGGATAAAAACGATTTTACCCAACAAAGACGATTTGTTTTCGTGTCTGGAGGATGAATGGAAACGCTTAGATCCAAAAATAATTGATAATTTAATAAAATCTTTGCCGCGTCTGTGCGCCGCACAGTGGTCAATTTCGCGGGATAGCGGTCAAAACTCTATAACTTTTGACCGGATTGGTATTTTTTTACGCAATTTGTTTTGTTCAATAGGAGGGACTTTAAGCTTCAATTTACGTGTTCAAACGTAAAAATCGACTGATAGGAACGTAAGTAATGTGGAGTTAAAAATGCATTTTAATTTTTTGTTGAGTTTCCATGTAAAAGTTGAATATTTTGACATTTTAAATAGGTATTTTTTTTATAATTTCTTATTTTCTTCAATCGTATTTTACAACCAATACTTATTTATTATTCCTAAACTTAATTTTGTTCAGAAAATGCCAACATTTGGCCCCTGACATTTATTTAGTCTCAATATTCACAGGGGCCAAAGGTTGGTTTTTTGGAAGAAAGCTAATTCTTGTGAGGATTAAACTGAAAAATAACACTGAAATTCCCAACAATATCAATACCATTTGGATATATTATATACAGAACACAACATCGATAAAATTTTAAGTAAACTTTTACTATTGATTTAAAGTGCACACATATTTTATTTAAATGTATTAATAAAAATTTATACTAAAATTAGAAACAAATTATAATCTTTAAACTAGTATTAATTAAACAATATTAGTAAAAATTTCTTCCAAATAGCTTTGATTTTTATTTTGCAGTAGTTGTTTAGCTTCTTCATCTAACTCTAATGAGGTTGATTTCCATTTTTGTCGAATACTGGACATATATGGGTCTGATGTGCACAACAAAATATTAATAAGATCTTCATTAGTACAATATCTAGAAATTTTTCTTGTATTGTGCTCGCGAAAGAATCTGTAGTCTTTGTTCCTTTTTTCTTGCGCTTCTTCTGAGAGATCTCCAATTGGAAGCATATTGTGCTGAATTATTTGTTCCCCATGGAACAAAATTTTGTGAACTCTGGTTGGCATATGTCTCCAAGAATATTTTTGGTTATAAAGGGTTGCTGTCTCATTAGCATACTGACCAAATTTTTTTGTATCTATCTTTTTGCTACATGCTATAACTTCTAATATGATTTGGAATCGTCGTATTAAATCATAATCTACTCCAGTTATAGAAGCTGCAGTTTCTGGATCGGAAAAAAATCTCCTTGCTGTGTTTCCATCATTAGAATTTCCTTCTCCTTGCTTTGGCTGGTCAATTATAAGGCCTATCTCACGGTATTTTTCTTGAATATCTTTTTTTTTTTTGCTTTCTTTTTTCCAAATTTTCTTTGTTGTTTCTCACTGTTTCGCCTAACGGGCCAAATTCCAAATCGTATCCCAATTTAAGAATATGCTCCATAAAACGAATTCTAGCATGAAGAGGTGACATTCCAAATTCATATGCTTCATTAAAACTATCGTCTTGTGTTGGTGGTTGGCTCAATTGACTTGATGTTTTTTGGCATATGGTGCAGCTTGACGAAGACTTTGTTTCGGTTAAAGCTTGTGCAACGTTTCCATCGATCATTGTAAGTGACATTTTAAAGTTAACTTCGATTCATTGGTCATTAAATTCAAATATCACTGGTTGAAGTTCTTTAATTTCATCTCTTATTTTGCCAACTTCTTCAGTTATGACATCTTTAGTTTCTTTTTTGTAAGCAAACTTTATTGGTCTACAAAATTTTGTTGACGAGGGAATTTCATTCTTTCATACATCTATCTCTGCAGCTCTACTAGTTGACGGCTCTGAACCAATATAAGTTTTTGTTAAACGTAATGGAACGAAAGAAATCATGAATAAATTGGCATCTGATGAATTTTCCGCATTATATTGTTTGTATTGTTTCTGGCCAGAGGACCCATCACATCCCCATTTAGAAATTAAAGTCATGCTGCAATTTTTAAACTTCTTTAAATAGTCAGCATCAAATGTCTTTAATAATCGTTCTGCAGTGTGTTCAAGAAGATCCTGCAATTTATTTCTGCTGAACTTGAAGTTACACTAATAGCAGTTGGTGAAGGTAAGCAATCTTTTTTGGCAGAAACTATATCTCGATATGATGGAAAAATTCCACAATTTTTTTCATTGGTTCGCTTCCGCAATTCTGTATATTGGTTTTTAGTCATTTTCAAATCCAAA
The DNA here is from genome assembly GCA_021234595.1 of Delia radicum. NCBI lineage: Eukaryota > Metazoa > Arthropoda > Insecta > Diptera > Anthomyiidae > Delia > Delia radicum. The sequence goes on from JAEKOY010000428.1 coordinate 8,651, forward strand.
AATAGTGCAAATGCTTCTTCTGGAGTAAATTTATTTTCTTCAGTTGGTGTCGGCATACTTTCTAAAATCCTTTTTGTGCGTCTGGGGCTTGCTTCCACTATTTTTTCAATGATAGCAATTTTACTCTTTTTAGTTTTCGATGGTTGAATTTGATGCAGAAATGAATCCTTTATGATGCTACAAGAAACTTCTTCATTGATATGTTTAAGCTTGTGTCTTCGTGATCTTTCACTACAATTATCAATTGGCTTTGCTGGTCGACCACCTTTTCCAGTTTCCGTGGTAGTTACTGATGGCTTTTTAAAAATAAGTTTATTTCTTAGCCATTCTTGGTTGCGTGAGTTTAAGTTATGAATTTTAATTTCTTGTTTGTCGCATATTTTGAAGAATGGATTATTCATTATATGTAAAATAATGTCGTTTTCATCTTTCCGTTCAAAATATATATCAGATAGAACACTATAACTGAATTTAGCCATTGTTTAAACAATAATGAAGAAAAAAAATGAATGCATGGATTAATATACTATTGCTCGAAGTTTCAACATGATCTTTTTTACCTCTTTGAAACATAATATAACAGGTACTTGGTTTTACCAGTTATTTCCATTGGTTTTAAATTTATTTGCAATTTTCAGGTATTTAAGTTGTGTAATATTAGATGGCAATAAAATCTTTTTTACCTTTTCCAAATGAATTGCTAGATACCACATAATTTGAGAGTTAACAGGTACTGGTAATAATATAACAGGTACTTGGTTTTACCAGTTATTTCCATTGGTTTTAAATTTATTTGCAATTTTCAGGTATTTAAGTTATGTAATATTAGATGGCAATAAAATCATTTTTTACCTTTTCCAAATGAATTGCCAGATACCACATAATTTGAGAGTTCTATTGCCATTTTTGTCAAAACTTTGATACACCCTTCTATGTGGACTAGGTCCAAATATGGGCAAACTTCTCCTAATTTCAACAGAATTATTTTTTGGGTCAATAAGAACTCTTGTACAAAATTTCATCAAAATATATGCATAATAGCCACTTTCACATACAAATAACTTCTCAAAAAATATGACGTGCATTTGTACCGAATATCTTACCTTGGGTCAGAAAAATTGCTGTAGCTCAAAAAGTGCAGTCCCGATGCATGGACATGTATATATAGGAATGTAGGGGAGAGTTAGGACTACAAAATAGTAAATTTGTGTTTTGACTCAGCTTGACTCACAGGAGTTGTGCTCTATGAAGTAGGAAATTTCCGAGAAATTTGACCTTTTTTAAAAAAAATATTTAAATTGTTCTGAAAACAGTAGAGCTTCAATTTTTTTACCAGTAATAGGAAATAAGTTAAGTTACAACACAAAATTTATTTCGTCCAAAAATCTTGAAAAACAAAAAAGTTATGATCATTTAAACTTTAAAAATTAACTAAAAATATCATAAATTTACTAAATTCTGAAAAAGCCCATTTTGGACCACCCTGTTCTCAGTGAAATAGTTGAAATAGAGTTCTAATTTTTTGGCTCCCGAGGTTTACTACTGTCTACTTTCATATGAGTCTAATAACTTTAAAATCGGAGAACAAAAACCAAAAGGAGTTTTGGCCGCTATCTCAAAATATTGACCACAGTGCGCCGCAGTAATAAAAAATAAGGGTTATTATACCAAATATTAAAAGTTTCTTAGGTTTTGCCCAGTAAATTTTTAAGTATTTTTTTTTGTTGTACTATAAGAACCGTTAGGTGAGAGATAATTACCAATTTTTTGTTTTTTAATTTTGTATGACACAGTAATTAACAAAACTGCATTAAAACATTGAATTTAAATATGTTCATTTAAAAATAATTTCACTCAGAAGCTACAATCAAGAAGTGTTTCTTAGGTTTTGCCCAATACTGTAAGTATTTCATTGGAACAAACAATAAGGAATTCAAGTATCTATTTAAAAGTTATAAAATATAAAGTACCTCTGTAATGCATAAACTGTGATATTCAAGTAGCAAATTAAAAATTAAGGAATTCAAATTCTTCTTTTTTATAAAAAGTTAAAAAAGTTAAAATTATAAAGTTTTAAATATATTACACAGGAGGACAAAATAATAACTTTTAAAAATTAATAAGATTATGGCCACCAATTCTATATATTTCAGGCACGTTGATTTCAATGGCGTACTTTATTTTTTGACCTATGGCACAGTTTTTTACAATATAATTTGAGTTTGGCGCATGTATAAGCAGTTTTTTACATATAACATTTTTAAAATGCCAACAACCTGACTCCTTTCTGTTGAAATATAAAGACAACCCCTGTATTATTATTTGAGGTACATATTTGATTTACAAAACTGTTGATTAAACCCGCTATTTAGTGATTTTTCTCATTCTTTCTAATTTTTGCGGTTTAAGAGAATTTAATCGCTAAACTAGCAGTTGACCTTAACAAATGGTCATACAGTAGAAAGAGATAATTTGGGAGAGGTGTTTCATCAAATAAAAAATTATTTTAATATGGTGCCTAATAAGCAAAAAGCGCGATTAGTTAAAACTTTTTTTGGCAGCATAGCTTTCCGATAAGAACGCAGAGTACAATATGTGAATGCCTTTGAAAAGTATATGTGGAAAAATCAGCGAAAAGTGTTTATATTTGAAAATGTTTTTCTAACAAAAACCCTACTTTTGTGACAAAACGGAGGTTTTTTGTTAGGAAAACTTTTGTAAATATAAAAATGTTTAGCTGAAAATTTGAAAACACACTTTTGAAATGCATTTACATATCATACTAAAAGCTGGGCCTTGGGGTCATTCTGGAAAAGCTGTACCTTGGGGTCATTCTTTCCAAATTTAGAGATAGAATGTTGGTAAATCGTTCCAAATAAGTTATTTTCCACCATTGACAATTCTTTTGCACCATTGACAATTTCTACTTGGATTGGTCTAAAAGTGTAAAAAGAAACAATATCAAATTTATGTTTCTAGCTCAAAATTTTAAACTGTCTATTCTCAAAAGACACGAAAGCCTTTAATTTTTGGAATATTTTTTTTTCTAAAGGCTCCTTATTAATTGCCTTTGAGATTTTTTTTGCATTCATTTACAAAACGAGACTTTATTTTTTGTATAGTTAGTTTTATTTTAAAGACCGATCATAAGTTTTTGAACTTGAATTTTTAAAAAGAACTCTAGACGAACGAAATTAGCAAGCCAAATACTTCCCAAAATGCACTTTACACAACTAGACCGAAACATGGAAAATTGAGAGATATTCCAATTCGGTTTTAAGAAAAATCACAAGTGTCTGTTAAAGATAGGTTAGGTTAGGAAGGGTTATGTGCCCAGGGGCACAACTCCACTCGGAGACCAATACGGTCCATTGTGAATCCCTTCAGAGAAAAAACGGTGAGAAAGAATAGAAATAGACAGAAAACATAGATTGAAAGATAGATATAAAGAAAGATAGAAAGATAGAAAGAATATATACTCCCCAGAAACCAGCTCCTATCGTCCCCTTACTAGAAACAGCCGTCCTATCTCCCTGACAAATCTCAGCAAATCTACTGGATTGTATCCAGCGACACACCCGAGTTCGTCGTGAAATCTATCTCCTAGCCATTTCTGTCTGAGACCCTGCAACCTGGGACAGTGGCACATTATATGCTCAACTGTCGCCAGTTCCTCAACGTCCTCGCACAGCCTGCAAAAATCCGGTATGTCCCTGTCCCATCTGCTTGTGAAATCCCTGACAGAACAATGACCGGTCAGGAACCCCGTAAGGGTCCTGAGACCTTCCCTGTCCAGTCCCAAAAGAACCTTGGTTGCCCCTGCGTCTAATGCGGGCCATAACGCCCTAGACACCCTGCAGTCCATTCTGTCCCTCCATGATTGGTTAACGGTTTCGCGGAATCCCTTCCGTATAACCTCAAAGTAGTAACATAATGGGGGCTTTACCCCCCGTCCCTTACTGCCAAGTCCAGATTCGAACCCTCCCTCGCAAGTTCGTCCGCCAACTCATTGCCATCCACCATGCAGTGTCCGGGTACCCAACACAGCCTCACTGTTAATGCCTCCATGAGCTCCCTCAGAGCAAACCTAGATCGTGCGACCAGGCGCGAGCGCACCGTGTAGTTCGTCAGTGCTTTGAGCGCTGCCTGACTGTCGACATAGATTGTCACCCTAGATCCCCCAACGATGTGACCCAGTATCACTTCCGTCGCCCTCCAGATCGCTAGGATCTCCGCTTGGAAGACACTGCACTCATCTGGGAGTCTGTATGATCTTTTCACGTCAGTGTCAGCAATATAAACACCGGCACCCGTGCGCGTGTCCATTTTAGACCCGTCCGTGAATACTGCCCACCCCTCGAACAGCACATTGGATCCACGCCAGACCTCCCTAATCGGGAAGTCCACCGGAGGTGTTCCACCGAAGTCTAAGGTCAATATCATATGATCCGATATTCCCTCGAGAATACTACCCTGATCAAGCAGTCCTACTTCGTACAGTATTTTTGTGTGATCATCTCTCCTAGGTCTTACCAGCGCAGACTCGTAGAGCCTAAATAAGTTCCTAGCAGCCACACTCCTCACATAATGTTCAATTGGGTATATATGTAGTATGATATCTAACGCTGCCTGTGGAGTGCTTCTCCTCGCACCTGTAATACCAAGAGAGGCACTCCTTTGGGCCTTGTTGAGCATCTTCCTACAGCTATCCACTCTCAATGCATCCCACCAGACAGTACATCCATAAGTAAGAATAGGTCTAACTACCGACGTGTAAATCCAGTTTACCATATCCGGTCTTAGTCCCCAATTCTTACCGATGGAGTTTCTGCATGTGTAGTAGGCATTGAGGCCCCTTTTCATCCTTTCCTGAGTATTTCTCTTCCAAGACAGTTTGCTGTCTAGGAAGCACCCCAAATACTTAGCACCGTCCGATAGAGTCAACCCGACGCCATCTAACACTGGCCTCCTAAACTCCTCTATTTTATATTTCCTGGTAAAAAGCACCAGTTCAGTCTTGTTGGGGTTTACACCCAGTCCCCTATCTTTCGCCCATGCCTCACCTGCATAATCTCGCTGATCGTGGGCAAAAATTTTCCCCTGACCAGCAGTACTATGTCATCCGCGCAGGCAACGACTTTCCCACCCCTGGTATCAAATGTCCTGAGAATTCCGTTAACCGCTAGCAGCCACAGAAGAGGAGATAAAACTCCCCCCTGAGGCGTCCCTCTGGTAACCCTTCTCCTTACGTTATGATCCCCCAGGCTCGAGTTGATGATCCTGCTGCTAAGCATACGGACTATCCACGCAACCAGAAAGCCCCTAACTCCCAGCCCCACCAGCGAATCCCTAATGGCCTCGATCCTAATGTTGTTAAAGGCCCCTTCTATATCCAGAAACGCAGCAAGAGTATACTCCTTATATCTCAGGCCGTGCTCAATGTAGCCCACCACCTCGTGAAGCGCAACTGATTTACCTTTCAGGTAAACGTGTTGAGCGTTGCTGATGAGATGGGTCAATCAATTTTACTTCTAAGATACAGATCTATCAGTCTCTCAAGTGTCTTCAGCAAAAATGAAGACAGACTGATAGGTCTGTAATCTCCCGGTTTCGAGTGGCCCGCCCTACCAGCCTTGGGTATAAAAATTACCCTGACCTCTCTCCACCCCCTAGGCAGATGCCCCCCACTAAGGCATTTCCTGTATATGTTCACCAGCAGAAATAGTGCATCGTCCGGGATGTTGCAGAGCATGGCCGGAAAAATACCGTCCGGACCCGGTGATTTATATGGGTCGAAGGTACTGACCGCCCATCCTAGCTTCTCCCTTGTGACTATTTCCTCGATGAGGTCGGACGTATTGTCCAATGTCACAGACATCCCGTCCCCTTGACAATCGTCCATACATCCAATTTTCGAACACCCGGGGAAGTGCGCCTCCATAAGCAAGGTTAGGGTCTCAGAGCTGGACTCAGTCCATGAGCCGTCATTCCTTTGGATATACCCAAGGCCTCTAGGATCCTTGGATAAAATCCGTCGGAATCTAGACAACTCGTTGACATTCTCGATGGAATCACAGAACTGCCTCCATGAGAGCCTCTTTGCCCTTTTTAGATCCCCCTTATACTTGTTGAATTGCACCCTGTGGGTGTTCCAATCACCCTGTGCTCCCGTGAGTTTGGCCCTATTAAACAGCCTCCTTACCGTCGACCTTTGAACCTGAAGTTCCTTGGTCCACCATTTGGGCTGTTTGCGCCTACCCGGAAATGTAACCGGACACGATAGCTCATAGCTCTCATTTAGAAGGTGAGTGAGCCTGTTTACAGCACCTTCCAAATCAGTCGGCAGCAAATCGCCAAGGGCCTCTTGCTCCAACCCTACACGTACCCCTTCTTTGAAGGAGTCCCATTTCGTCCCCCTGGGGTTCCTAAACGGAACTCCCCTAGACGTGTTAAGGTTCACTGTGAAGGTAATACGACTATGGTCTGAAAAAGTACAGTCCGATGCCACTCTCAAGTCCGCAACAAGTTGCTCATCGCGGTTCACTAATGTCAGATCTATCACTGCCTGCCTATCTCTGTTTCTGAATGTCGGCATATTGCCCCTATTACAGATAATAAGATTGTTAGTAGTTATAAAATCAAACATTAACTCACCCCTTTTATTGATGTCTGCGCTCCCCCATTGGTTGTGATGTGCATTGGCATCGCATCCCAATATAAGAATAGCGCCCATCCTTCTTGCACGTGCCGTCAGTTCTCTCACCTCTGTTCCAGGCGGGTCTACTGCTTCGTACGGCATGTACACCGAAGCAAGTGTAAGAGTTCTCTTACCTTTGGCTTCTCCATTTACGACCTGTTAAAGATAAGTTCTAAATAAAAAATTAAATCTGTTTTTTCTAAAAAAAAAATTAACCAGATTTTGAAGCATTTGGTTTATAGAAAATTTAACCGATTTTTTATTTTTAATTGATAAAATCTCTGACACTGCAAAACTTTGTTTGCAGGGTTATAGCGGTAGATTATGTGATCTACATGAAAACCCTCCTGGTGGTAACTGGCGCTGGATGGCTACCGATGCAGAAGGTATGACAGCACGAGCGGCTCATACGGCAGTGTATATTGATGAAGAAGATGCTTTATATGTATTTGGCGGTTATGATCTTAATAATGTCATAAGTATATTACAGGTATTTTAAACCAAATTATATATTTGTACCTTACAAAATTTAAAAATCTTTTCTTACAGGTCTATCGTTTTCAAACAAGTCAATGGGTTGATGAATGGGGTATAGCATTACAAAATCGTCGTCATTACTATCATCAACCAAAAATTGATCATACCTTATTAAAGGCAGTTCTACAGCATAAAAACGAAGATGAGGCAAAGTTATGGGGTCTCAATAGCGATGTTTCAATATTTCGTAATATTCTCTATACTTTGGCCGAATCAAATTTACATCAACGACGAACACGCAGTTCTGCTTTAACCACAGTTAGTGTCAATTCAACGGATGAGGAATTATCTGAATATTTAGAGGATATATTAGAAGAGGTTACCGATCATAAACCACATGGTCGTTATGGTCATGCAGCAGCTAAAGTTCCTGGGGGTTTTGTTATATTTGGTGGGAAACAGGCAAATGGTAGTTTCTTTAATGATTTATGGTTTTATAATCACACTGAAAATGGTGGTAAATGGAAACAAATGGCATTACAATCTAAATTGCAACCTACGCCAGTTGCAAGACATTCTTTAACATATGCCGGGCAATATTTATATTTATTTGGTGGTAGTTTACAAACTGGAGAATTTTCATCGGAGTAAGTTGTTTTTATTTGAAAAACTAAAGTTTCATATTAATTTATTTGATTTTGTTTTTAGTATTTATCGTATACGTTGGCCTATTTTAACGCCAAACAGTGAATTTGAAATGGAATGGGAGTTAATACATCCCAGAGGTGGTAAAAAATTAGATGTACGTTTAGCAGCTCACACCACTGTCTACTATATGGCCACCAATTCCCTAATAGTATTTGGCGGTATAATGACCAGTCTTGCTCGTTTTTCAAAATTATCTGATCGAATATTTGCCTTTCAATTGGATAAATTGCATTGGACCGAAATACTGTATCCACGCACTGCCTTAAGAGATACAAATATACCGCGAGAAAGGGCATTCCATACAGCAACAGTAAGTGGTAATTATATGATTGTTTTCGGTGGTTATACGCATCGTCATAACAAAGATGAAATATGTTATGATAATCAAATGTATTGGTATCATTTGTCATGTCACATCTGGATTAATCAAGAGGTGTCGGCCGAAGATAATATCTATCCTAAGAAACAAGGAGTATTTGCACATGCTGCGGCACTACGAAATAATAATACACTTCTTATTGTGGGAGGATATCATGGAAATGTAAATTCAGATTTATTTGCTTATGAGTTGCCTCAGGTACTGAGAGCTAATGGTATATTTGGTTATAATCCCGAAATGGCTTGTCGTTATCATAATTCTCATACGGCTTGTTTATCCAATCCGGAATGTGGTTGGTGTTCAGCGGATAGTTCTTGCTATGGTCGTACTATAGGCGCAAATTGTACCAGCAATTTACAAACATCTCGCTGTCCCGGTATATGTCCTTCGTTGGGAGATTGTCATTCGTGTTTGGTCCATGGTACGCAATGGTTGGAAACACCCAAAGGAAACGAGAATTATCTGTCGGTGGCAAGTAAATTGGGTTTAAATGAATGCGCTTGGTGTGTACAAAACGCCAAGTGTCATCATCGTGATGATAATTATGGTATATGTGGTGAAGATACACCTTCCCATAGTCCCGGATGGTGGGGCATACAGGGTACAGAAATACGAGAACCCGCTTTTTGTACACAAAATGATCGTAGGCCAGGATTAACTTATATAAAATATCACTATCCAGTCAATTTAACAATGCCTGACTTTGTAGCCATAGTGAATGCTACCATGGTTGATTTTTCATCTCCTACTCCGACCACACAATACGAACAAAAATTGGAAGGTGAAATGTTAGCCAGACTCTTGGGGTTTGTGAGGCCTCAAAAGCAATGGGAAGAAGAGCCCACAGAAATTCAAGTATGTACTAGTTATTCTAATGCCGTTCTTAAGGCCGGCCTGGGTAAAGATTTAAATGCCTTAAAGGAGTTGACTAAACAATCATCAAATCAATCGTATTGTAGTAATGTAGAAATACCCAGCACTGTAGAACCATTTTTAATAGATTTCCAAGCACGTCGAAGAATTGGTTTAAATAATATTTATAATACTTATCAAAAAACAAAAATGGAATTGCAACATATATATCATGGTAATTTAAATGCATTTACCTTTGAGTACCTGGAGCCATATTATTCGGGAGAAAATTGCACTCAATATAGCAACTGTTTACAATGTTTAACTGATAATGCCTGTGCTTGGTGTGCCCTCAAGTCACAATGTATGGCCAAGACGGTAAATGAAGCAGAGGCTTGCAGTTTGTCGCAAGAATTAACAAACTCCTCATCCTCTGTATTGTGGGAATATTTAATAAATCAACCTAGCCATTGTGCTAATTGCTCCAATTATGTTTCCTGTGAGGAATGTGTTGACTCTGAACTCTGTGAATGGTGGGCCGAAGAGGCGAGATGTGCACGCCTGGGCAAGTCTGAGAATAGTGTAAGATCTTTACAACAATGTCCAGTCCAATGTAGATTAAGAAACAATTGTCATGATTGTTTAAATGAAAGAGGCCGCTGTGTTTGGTGTGAAGCTAGTTCAACCTGTTTCAGTTTTGCAGTCTATACCAGTGAATATCAATTTGGTATGTGTCGCGAATGGCTAGATCAATCTGTTAGTCCTCATCAGTCGGATGAAACAACTACACTGCAGCACTCGAGACCCTTAGCTTTGATACCCATCCATCAACAGCCTGCAGCTAAGCAGCAGCAATGTAAATCATGTGCCCAATATCGAAATTGTACCACATGTTTACGTTCACTTAGCTGTGGTTGGTGTTTCGATCGAGATAATCCCATTGAAGGCCAATGTATGCAAGGTGATTTTAGTCGACCCTTTGGTAACTGCTCATTGGCTTTAAACTCCTCTTCGGCACATGATGCTGAATGGGCGTATGCTCAATGTCCAGATGTAGATGAATGTGGTTTGGGCTTGCACGATTGTCATAAAGAAGCTAAATGTACCAATACTCATGGTTCTTACAATTGTCATTGTCGTCGTGGTTTTGTTGGTGATGGACGAACTTCTTGTTCGCGTACTTGTTTTGAGCACTGTGTTCATGGTTATTGTTCAAATGCTCCCGATTATGTGTGTCGTTGTGAATTGGGTTGGACTGGGGCCGACTGTTCCATCAACTGTGGCTGCCACAATCATTCGACCTGTAATGAACGTGTAGGAAAATGTGATTCTTGTCAGGCATGGACAGAAGGAGAACGTTGTGAACGTTGTCGGCAGGGTAGCTATGGTAATGCTACATCTGCCGCTGGTTGCACACCCTGTGAATGTAATGGTCATGGCAATCAAGATTTAGGTATATGCAATGTGAATAATGGTGAATGTTTCTGTAAAGATAATACTGTTGGCATTAAATGCGACAAATGTTCTCCGGGCTTTTATGGTGATCCTAAAGATGGCGGTCAGTGCTACTATCGTTGTGAGTCCAGAGGCATGTTGCGTAATATTGGACGCAGTGGTATAGGATCTTATAAGGCCTATAAGTCGCCTTGGGGTGCTAAGTTGGAAGTAAAAGAATGTTTATGGATTTTAGCGCCCAAAACATTACATGCCGAAAAATCGCTGTTACAAGTGGAATTTGAATGGAATTCTTTAGCTATGGATTGTGACGATAATGCCGTATATATATACGACAGTTTACCCGATTTAACGGGTGTATCACAACAAAATCAACTTATATCGGTAGTATGTAATCCTTACACTTCATCGCATATCATTGAGGCCAGATCTAGTCATGTTACGGTGTATTATAAACAGGGAGGTGGCTTAAGGAAACATTTTGGATTTAATGCTTTGTATACTGTAAAGAATTGTGTAGCCAATACTTGTTTGCATCCTCATATCTGTGATGATCAGCAAAGATGTGTTTGTCCGGCGGGCTATGTAGGACCTAAATGTGAAATTGAAATATGTCCTCGGAACTGTAATGCCAAACGAATGCAGGGTTATTGTGACACAGACTATGGTCGATGTATATGTAATCAGGGTTGGGGTGGCAAAGATTGTGCCACTGCGATTAAGCTAAATCAAATAACAGTGACCGAGTTATTTAATACCATGTTACTATCCGAATCCTATGAGCATTTACGTAAAACTATTCCACGTTTTGGTCATACCGTCTGTGCTGATCGCCGAGGTTCTTTATGGATGTTTGGTGGTTATTCACCTTCTCATGGTCCCTTAAATGATTTTCGACAATTCGATACTAAAAATGGCACATGGATGCAGGTGACCGTGGAATCTACTCCGGAAGATAAAATGCCTTTGGGTAGATATTTCCATGCAGCAGAAATTTATGTTAAAAAACAAACTATATTTATATATGGGGGTATAACTACCACTGGCTTATCTTCAGCTCCCAAGCCAGAGATTTTATCTGATTTTTGGCAGTTTTCTATACAAAATCAAAGATGGTCAGAATTTGATCTAACGGGTCAACGTATAAAGCCTCCTGCCTTGGCTGGTCATACTTTAACGTATACCCGTAATAATGAACGAGAATCGTTGATTTTAATAGGTGGCCTAACCTTGAATAAATCGCGGCAATTGGAATTATGGGAATTCAATTTGGAAACATTTAGATGGGAGCAATTACTGGCTTTGGGAGTTAGAATGCCGGTATTATATGGCCATACTACAGTTTATCATGCAGAAAAGCATATTATGTATGTTTTCGGAGGTTTCGCTTCGGAGCCACAAAATAAATTATATGCTTTGCACTTACAAAAAATGACTTGGACAGAGTTACCTCCCTTTAAAGACCTGAATAGAGCTGATTCTTTACTGCCACGTGCTCGTTATTTCCATTCGGCAGTTACCACGGACCAATATATGATTATCTATGGTGGACGTAATTTTCCATATAATTCTTCGGATGTTTTGATAGCCTATGTCTATAATTGCAATCAATGGATACGACTGACAGAAGATGTACAAATTGTAGGCTCTCTACAGACTTCAACATATGCTGAAGATATTTCGTTAGATCATGATAATAATGCGATTTATGTTATAGGCGGTTGGGATGGTAGTGCTGCTCAGAGTCATGTTACCAAGATAATATTACCATATGATATCTGTCAATTATGGAGTGCGGGTAAATATTTATGCCGCCACTATATGGGTTGTAGTTTTTGTACGGTATCTGCCAATTTTGTAACCTCCTCATTTTGTTTTTCCCATGGTCAAAGTGCCATTTGTAATAATGGTAATGGTACATTGGTGTATAATCATGGTGCCGCGTGTGATGATGCCTGGATGGCTAGGCGTAATTGTTCCAGCTTTTCTACTTGTACGGCCTGTTTAGCATCTTGGCCTTCACATGTTGAAACTACTCCGGTTTGCCAATGGTGTGATGAATGTGGTATAAAAGGTAGATGTGTTCCGGCGGGTGTCGATTGTGAAAGACGTAGCACTTGGTGTTCGAAAGAGGTTAGTGTGGGTCTGTTGAATTTATGTCCCCAGCCCCAATGTCATACTTTACATTGTGAGTCCTGCGTACTAAATGAAAATTGTGAATGGGCCCAAAATGAATTAGGTATCATAGAATGTATTACCAAGGAGTTGGTAGAACAAAATCAATATAAAATCATAGGACAATGTCCTCAACCCTGTCATTTTTATTCCAATTGCTCCTTATGCCTAACCAATGATGATACAGAACAACCTAAGGATTGTAAATGGTCGACTATGCTAAATACCTGTATATCACCTCAAACTCAACCCTTACTATGTGCTGGTGGTGTTTGTGGTTTGGTATTGGAAACCAATGAAACAGATCATTGTCCCGAGCCATGTCATGTGTATACACAGTGTTCTACTTGTCTCGAACATGCTCATTGTGGTTGGTGTGCTCGTGAGGGTTTGAATGGAGATGGTATATGCACAGAAGGATCTTTGGAAAATAAACAAGAATATCCATCCGGATCTACCTGTGATCTAATATACGCCTCTTTACGCAATGATTCTCAATTAACACCAGCTGATGTGGTATCGTGGAACTATGTAAAATGTCCGGCAGAAAATGAATGTACCAATAATAATCATCATTGTCATCCTATTTCCGAAAGATGTATAGATACCGTTAATGGTTATCATTGTGAATGTGGTGAAGGTTATAAATCAGAAAATGACACTTGTATACCCGTTTGCTCACAAGGATGTGTACGTGGCAATTGTATACGACCCAATGTATGTGAATGTGATTTTGGTTATGTAGGAGCCAACTGTAGTATACAATGTCTTTGTAATGGACACTCAAACTGCAAAGGACCCAATCTACTCGATGAATGTGAACAATGTCATAACAATACCATGGGCGCTCAATGTGAAAAATGTCAACCTTTGTTTGTGGGCGATCCTCGGGACGGTAAAGCCTGCATTCCCTGTCATGAATATTGTAATGGTCATACCGATTCGTGCATAGCTCAGGATTCTGATCCAGGTTTCTTTAATATGACATATGCTGAGTTGAAACTTAATCTTCCTGAAGGCCCCCTAGCAAATGCTACCTGCTTGCGTTGTGCTAACAATACAGCCGGTGAACGTTGTGACACTTGTATTGTTGGCTATTTCCGTGGTTCTGAAGATCATCGCAAAGAATGTCGTCCCTGTCAATGTCACGGACATGGTAATATTTGTGACCCGGTAACAGGTGAAAAATGCAATTGTGGTAATAACACGGAAAGTGATGCTACTTGTACGGCTGGTGGTGGTAAAAATTCAGCTCATCTTTGTTGGAGCGTGCAATGTTCGAAATGTCGTGATTCGTATGCTGGCAACCCGATAGATGGTCATCAGTGTTATAAACAGATAACAGTGGAATCACGCATGTGTTTTGATGCAAAACCTATAGGTGAGTGAAGTTTAAATTTAACAAAAACTTTATTTGATAAACAGTTTTCTAGATATATATTCATAGGTGGTCTAGAATTAGGTATAGAAAAAAAAAGATACTCCATAAAAAGTGAGTATAGGGGCATAACGCACTATATTTCCAATGTCAGAAAAACATATTTAAGAAAAATCTGTTGACAAATTTAAAAGTTATGACAACGCAGGTCTACAAAGTTTTAGAGATATTGAGACCCTAGTACTAAAATATACTTTTCTAAAGACTTGTTGTCGCTAAATCAGAATCTGAATTTCACAACCACTTCTAGATATATTCGGCACGTTATCAAATCGCATATTATGCATTTATCAAAATTTCTTGTTTCATCTGAAATTCCTACTTTCTTTAAAACTTAGGTTTAACATTTCTCATTTCTTCTTTGAGATATCATATATTTTTGGCAATGCTTAATTCTAGAGCACATGAGTATAATATTAGTGCAACATTGGGTTTGTGTTGTAAAGGATACAAAATTAACTAGTAGATAGAAAGTAGGTTCAAAAACCATGTTGTTTAAGGCATGGCATAACAATACAAAGTAAAGGAATTACGGAGAAATATGGTTTTTCATTTGACTTTCTATGGTTTTCTGTTTACTTTTTGTATGAATTTTTGTCATTTTGTTTTTGAAAACAAGACAACATTTTTTTAATATTTTTTATGACATGCTTTAGGGAATTATGAATAAATTAGCTTAAAAGCCAGATACGTTAACCTGTGGTTCTAAGTACCGGAATATATTTAGAGGAGTTTGCTCTTTTAATAAATTTGTTTAACCTCTTGTTGTGTATGCTTCAATTTCAAGTTTCAGATTTCTACCTTAAAAGCTTTGCAATTCCATTTAAGAGGAAATTTTTTCTCTTTTAAACACCATTTATACTATGAATTTATCAAAAATTCAAAAAGTGAATTAGCCCATACCTATAAAAATTTTCAGACTTTAAGACCAAGTGGTTTGGTCAGGAGGGCGATACTCTCCATATTTTGACCCTTCCCGTAAAAATGTTCAATAACTTAGTCTTAGCTGATGACCACTGACTTTTTTCTTTGCAACGTTATTTAAACAATGTTATCTTTGAAGTTTTTAAAAATTACATTCTGCATTCATAAGTTAAAGCGAGTGATTAACATTGACAAAAAAATTAAAAGTACAAACTAGTTTAATAAATGCAAATGAGTAATGAACCATAAAGCTGAACTCTTGTGTTATTGGTAAAAACTGGGGGTCAGGAAAATTAAATCGAAAACAGATCATTTATCTCTACCTACACACAGTCTGCAATTTTCAAATGCCAACCTAACTCACTGTCCACCTTGGACAGGGTGATAACCGATTATGTTCTATATAACACGGTCTAACCCCATCTCAACAATCGGATTATGTGGCGGGATTCGCGATTCGGATTTATCGAGCAAGAATTTCCATTCGAACATTATTTTATTTTTTTTTATTTAGAGAAACAACGCTCAGGAAATACTTTCTTTTAATTAAATGTGTAGGTTTCTTTGGAAAAGTGATATGAAAGTTGGTACAAGATGAAATACTTCAAATATGACATCTTTTATCTTTAAAGTCGTTACAACAACTATTAATACTGACAACAATATAATAAAAAATTGCATTTATAGAATTTTTTATCCAAAGTTTTTCAGATTTTATTAACTTATTTTCTTTTTGTCAGAAATAAAAAATCAAGCTAGAGCCTTTCGTTTAGAGATGTTATTAAAAATCACTGTATTTGCCACACATAATCCCGATGATCTCTTTTAACATGTCTCGGCGGGGGTACGATTCCCGTCAGATTGTTCGGATGTTCTCTTCGATGCTTCCCATTAAAAACTCTTTTAATATCTGATTAGGCTCCTTTACCATTAAGATATTCATCTGCTCATGTAAGTGATGTTCTGAGGAAAGCCCGTTATGGTTTTAAAGGCTGCGTTATGATTTCTCCACTGCGTTTCACCAATATTAGGGCTTATCACGGGCTCAGCATAGTTTTTAGCTTGTCTGGAGAAAGTAGCAAGTTCTTTGCAGTGAAGAAACTAGTAATATCAAGCAGTTATGCATTCAATTTCCAGCATGTGTTGGCATGGACGTATGAAATTATTTCCACCTGATGATGTGGCATCGAGAGTGTGGAGTTGTAGAGTTTTAATAAGATCGAGGGGAGAACTCTACCCTGTAGA